>JASPKZ010005107.1:0-66077 GCA_030220185.1 Diploptera punctata
ATGTTGTAGGGTGGTGTATTCGTGCAACATTTTCTGTTGTTTAAATTTCTTTAATTTATTCTTTATGATGTCTTCATCAAAACCATTTAATTTAGCAATATGTAAATTGTTAAACTAATTTTGAATTAGTGCTACACATTGTCTTGGTTATGTAGCACAAACTGATCCACTTCTGATGTATAAGAAATAGTGTTGAGCATTATATCTCATTTATACACATTGGTCTTACATTTAATAAGCTAACAAAAGTAACTCAAACTGACCTTATATAAGTGCTATTTGTCTATAACAATGGAATGACCCAAGTATACAATTTGAAGCTATTTTGAAAGTGAAAGAAAAAATAATTACTTATTTTTCATGGACTCATGCCCCAATGGGAGTCAATGACCAATCACATTTCAATGAATTTTGATTTACAACCAATCACAGTCGTTTTTCACCCCAATTTTATCAATTACATTTTATCACTTTAAAATCAAGCTCCTCCTTTTTAACATTCTGAATAGGTCAGAGCATTAGTTTGCAGTGACTGACTCTCTAAGAAATATGTTGATTATAACAATTTACATATTGATAAGAATTCTAGAATGCATGTGGCTACCAGATTGTATAATAGTGCATGAATGTAAGCAGATAGTGCTTGCAGGATATAATATAAAAACATTTGTAGCAATTGATTATAACACAAAAAAAGAAAAGAAATCACTGTTTGCACTTTCTTAAATGTATTATTTCCAGGAATTTACGTTACAGAAATATAATTGACATATTTACATCATAGGACATCTGAATTAAGTAATAACCTAATAATGTTGGTTATGAACAGTTTGATGTGTTTAATTTTTTCTCCACTAGGGTGCATTCTTACAATATTGTGATCCTTTGTCAATAAATAATATGATCTGGTTGCAATGCTGAACAAATGAAGCATAACAAATGTTTCTCATTTGTTTTCAAACATCGCCGTTTACATTAAATTATAAATATTTTAAAATAACTATATTTTAAATAATGATTTGGGAGTAAACAGCTTAATTTTATTTGTTAAATAGTCCATCAAATGCCACTGTTGATTTCCAAATTCTCTAGATAAATTCACTCCTCCTTTGTGAGTTGTGAATTTATCAATAATTGGAAATCACTCGTGGCATTACTTATGGTAAATGAGCAGGTTTTTTTTTACATAACTTAATGAGCAGGTACATCCCTGAATTCCAAAATTTTGTTACTTACTTTGTTATAGATTATAAATATTAAAAAAGTCTTAAAAATATCATATAATGCAGACATGAAAATTATTTTTGTTATAAAATTTCTATAATTTTCATAATAGACCCGTATGCCAGAGTAGTTTTGAAGATATGAGTTTTCATTTATTTGTAAAAAAAAATAGTACAAAATGCAACATTTATGGAATAGAATTTACATGAAGTAGTGCTGGAATGTTCAATATGATGAATATGAAAAATAATTTAATAAATAGAGTTGGATTTAACATGTAAATTAATGAGTCATTTTTAACATCTTACCTCATGTTTTATTTCTTCAAACATGGTTTGAAGAAACAAAAAAATGAGGTAAGATGTTAAAAAATGACTCATTAATTTACGAATTAAGAACCTCATTTAACTATGAATTAGATTTAACAGCTCACATTATAATTGTAGATTTCTTGAAGAATAGCTTTGATACAAACATAGATCTGAAAATGATATGAAGATGCATCGAAACTAGTCTTCAAGAAATCTACAGTTGTTAAATATAACTCATTTTATTCATTATTATGAGTTAGGTATTTGACTCACCTGACATTTTTTTTTTTTAATTCTTGCAGACTATAGTTTCGTCACATTTATGCAACATTATCAATGCATTCTAACGGTTGTATTTGCAGTTGTTGATCCTGTAGGTTGATTTCTGCTCCCTCTGTTGGCTGACCGATGAACTTCCAAATCAATTTTTTTTTTCCTTTTCCCGGGAATTTCAAAATTCTTAGTTCTCTCCTTATTCTTGTGGATGTAAATGTTCTCCCAAATTGTGGGTTCCTTAGATTACTCTAACTGTTTCAGTTATTTGGCCTTAGTCGATTCTGGGTTTTCTGACCATGCATGTGCAGCTATTGCAGACTTTTATTCAATTAATGGTGAGTGGAGAACATATTTTTAATGACTCACCTCATATAATTTCAAATTCCTTTGATACCGGCGGTTTCAGACAATATCTTATCCCTCTTTAGTCATGGCTTCCACTGATGAAATTCTCTGGTTGTTGATTTCTCTAGAAGCTCTAAGAGAAATCAACAACCAGAGAATTTCGTCAGTGGAAGCCATGACTGAAGAGGGGACAAGATATTGTCTGAAACTGCCGATATCAAAGAAATTTGAAATTATATGAGGTGAGTCGTTAAAAATATGTTCTCCACTCACTATTAATGATATAATCTGATAATGTTTACTTCCCAATATTAATTTAAATATATTTTATTCAATTACCTAACTGAATTCATTAATTAAAATAAACCTCATAGTGTCACTTCCTTTAAATATATATTAATGAAAATCTCATAGTGTTATTTTCTTTAAATATTGACAAAATAAAGCTGGAAACTATGTTTCACATTCCAGATGTAAGTTAAACTTTACCTTTAGCTTTAGTGGGATCAAGTCTATGGTAAATCCTATTTTTCTAGCACAAATTTCCTGCACTTTGTCTTATTGTCATATCTACCCTTCGCTCTTTATACAGTTGTTGTGAGAAGCTTCACTTTAAATGTGGGCAAGTTATGTTGTTGTTTCAAATGGCTGGAGCTTGGTTTATACCATTAGTCCTCTTGCTTCCCAATAAAGCCCTGCAATATCTTTCTTGTTTTTTTTTCTCGGGGTCAAGTTGCCTGCAATTTAGCAAATGTTCCTTGCTTAGGAGAACATTTTCTCCACACAAGGAGCATCCCATAGTTCTAGGTACAATCCCCATTCTATGAAGGTGGTCATCCAGACAGTTGTGGCCTATTTCCAATCTAAAGAGAGCTACTGCTGTTCTTCTAGGGAGATGTTTTATTGTTTCGCTATGTCTTCATATTTCTTATTTTGAAGATCTTTATCAAGTTATGTTTGATGCACAAAAAAGGTCTGATGGTATTAATTACAATCTTTAAAATGACAAGTTTTTGCTAACGAAATTGTACTGATTATTGTCATTGTTACAGATACTAAGAAGTCTGTTGAAGGGGAATCAAAAAGCTCTTATTTTGTAATTAACAAATCAGAGCAAAAAAATGCAGTCTCCGAAGAGGTAACATTTTTTCATAGTTTAATATGGGAAATAACATTATGAGGTTCTTAATTCAGGTACATTGAGGTAAAATTTTGTCAGTATTACAGTATTTGAAAGCTCCTCTGCTATTCACTTTTGTACTAGAACATAGAAATCAAACCTTACCTCTTAATAGGACGTAAAACTCAGTGATAATAATCAGCTGATTAGTAGAGACCGGATGTTAGGGAAAATGCCTATAGATATTGTAAAAGTGACTTCATATAAGTTCATACCAACGACCCTAGAGTTGTTTTCATGAAGTTCATTTTGCCTATAAATGCCTATTTTAGCTTATAATGCCTATAAATGTCTATTTACAACTTTTTTCTCGAAATTAACTCAGTATTTCAATGAAATCAATTGAAATGGACAAACTTCATGTCACAAATCATTTCATAGAAGTTTTCAAGTATTCTTTTTATAAATTCCCTTAGAATATTTTAGGATAAGGGTGACAATAACCCAGTAACCTAGCAAGTAGATGGTTTCCCCCCCACTGCACTCCCATTAGGTAAATATTGCATTTTTCCACCTCATGCATTCCCGTTAAGCGAAATAGCCCTAATGCTATGGCCCATTGTGTTATGCTCCGGCTCTAAGGCTTAGAGAAAAGTTCTTTGCTTCTTTTCAATACAAACATTGCTGAATGACAAAGAGGGTAGATGGCTGAAGCTTTCTTTCTCTGTCTCACATCTGGTGCAGAAACCTTTAGGTGACTGGCAATGATATTTTTGATGTTGGTGACACTGAATTCTGTCTGCAGTCCTCATTCACAGACAGGTGCTTCAAAGACGTGGTGTGGCAAGTGTAAGTAGCTTTTTTTATGGTTTTTTTTTTAAATACATAAAGAGCGGACAACATTAAAAGACAAACTGACGAATTTCGTGAAAGAATTTGGTACGGAAATATTCTCAAGTGACGGTTCTGCTCTTTGTAAAAAGGCAAAACAAATTCCAAAACATTTTCTGATACCTTCACATGATATTGATAGCATATGTTTAGATTCTTAACGTAAAACTGTAAAAAGTTATGTTGTCCATTTTTTGTAAGAGCCTATTTTGAACTTTTTTAGTGCCTATATTAATGATTTTTAGTGCCTTTTTGCCTGCCTATTTTGAATTTTTAAAGTGCCTAACATCCGGACTCTAATTATTAGGCACAATAGCGAGGAAATACTAAAAGCCAACACACATTATGTTAAATAACACTATGAAACTGGGGCTGGAAGTAAATATCAGTGAAACTAAATATATGGTCATGCGTAAAAGTATATGATGTAATGCAAAAATGTGCATTTAATAACAAATAAGGGAAGGTTTTTTGAAGTGACCAAATTCAAATACCTAAGAACAAAAATTAGAAACTGGAATGAGGTGCACAAAGAAATTAAAAAAAATCTTAACTTTAGAAACACATGCTATTGTAGGGACTCTTGTCATCCCAACTTCTCTCAAAAACATTAAACTAAAAATATATTCTTCCAGTTATGTTATATGGTTGCGATACATGGTCTCTTACATTAAAAGAGGAGAGAAGATTATGAGTAAGAATCAAATGAATCGTGAATTCTTCTGAACCTGTCTTGCCATGCAGTTCATAAAACTCAGAGCACATATTTCTACCTTGTGAACATTCACTTACTAAACATTTATAGCTCACCATTGCCACTCCTTGTCAAATACGGTGTTGGAACCTCCTTTCCACAGGAAGAAACAAAAATAATACTTGTGTGGCAAGACTGGTCCTGGGACTTTCATAGGGGTTCTCTACAAGACTGCTGTCGATTAATTAGTCAACTTTGAAAGTGAAAAATACATTTATATTTCACTAAGTAATTGGAAGTAAATATCATTAAAACTACATATATGTTCACACACAGAAATACATTATACAGTGGAAATGGACAGCTAATGACAAGTGAGGGAAATTTTGAAGAAATGGCTGATTTCAAATACCTAGGATCAATAATTACAAATAGGAATGAGATGTACAAAGAAATTAAACATGGGCTCAATTCTTGAAATGCATGCTATATGCATTACAGGGACTTTTGTCATCCAAACTCCTCTCAAAAAATGTTAAACTGAAAATATATAAATTGTTATTCTTCCAATTATATTATATGGATGCAAAACACGGACTTTTACATTAAGGGAGGAATGGAGATTACAAGAATTTGAGAATACAGTTTTTAGGAATATTTTTGGACCAAAGACAGATGAACAGCCAGATATAATAAGAACAGATAAGTCTTGTAGACTGAATTGGACAGGACATGTGGCACAAACGGGTATTAAAAGAGGTACATGGAAACTTCTTGTAGGAAAACCAGAGAGAAAACTCCCAGTTGGTAGACCAAGAATGAGGTGGGAGAATAACATTAACCATGATTTGAGGGAAGTAGATTATACAGGGGATGATTGGAAAACATTAGCTCAGGTTGGGGCTGTATGGAGAGCATATGTCCATGTGGCCATGAACCTATGGGTTCGATAGAGCCAGTGAGTTAGTTAGTTTCTTTGTTCTTGTTTATGATAATAGTTTTATTTTGCGTTTTTAATATTCTGTTGTAGCCATCGCTCGATGATTATGAAAACATCCCTATTGAAGGTTTTGGGCTTGCAATGTTACGAGGTATGGGTTGGAAGGCAGGTGGAAGCACAAGTAATAGTGGAAGGTAAGATATAACTTTAAAATTTGAGTTCTAGGAAATTGCAGTGCAAATTAATTTAGGACAATGTCCTGTATGTTTCAACTGCCTTTTTTTATTGGTGATAACCCTGATTCTATCATGTTGGCATCTTCCCACTAGTTGTGATGTGTCTGATTTAAATTCCATAGCAAATTTGGGAGTCGACTTCACCCATTCTATTGACCCATTGTAATACGATGACGAGTACTCCTGTCGTGATATTTATATGCACCACAGTACAATGACAGACTCTACCTACATAGGACAGCAGATTTGTTATATGCATTTTTATAATGTGCTGCATTACCGACCATCTTTCCAGTACTTTGGGTAATTCCTTGATTCTTGGCAGCTGTTGGTTCATTTTGAATTGGAGCAAAGATCTAGCATGAAGAAAAAATATACAATTATTCCTATAACTGATTGGCTGTGGTGAAAATTAATTTTATTTGCCGGTTAAGATTTCAAAATTAAAATTGTATTCTTATGGGTTAATATGACCTTTCCATTCTTTTTTACTTTATTTATACATCTACAATGGCATAACAGTCTAATGTTGGTCTTAGCCCCTCCTTCGTGAGGAGTTACTAGACCAAGTTAATTTAGTTTCACTTATTTCCCTAAAGATGTCATGAATGTTATGTCGTCAACATACCGAACCAAAGACATCTAGTAGGCAACTAAGATATTACTTAGATGAAGGAGGTCGGTAAATTTTGCTTAGAGGCCTCTTTATTCAGGCTTGTGGATCTTTTATGAGCATGAAAAATTTCAGCTTGAAAGTCCCTCCCGGAGGATTGTTGTTGTTGTTGTTTTTCAAATGCTGGGCCTTGGCAACAAAGCCATTAGCGTTCTTGCTCTCCAATATTTCTCTATGGTGGATCCAACAGGTAATACTTCACAGGTTTGTAGATGTTCTTCGTTCATTTCTTTCTTCTTCGTCTTTGTAGCGTAGAGGACAATTTGGATTCGTGTAGATTCCTGTTTTATATAAATGTTTGGCCAAATAGTCATGTTCTGTAAGCAGTCTAAATTTTGCTACTGTAGTTTTTACGTGGAATTTCTGGAATAATATCTGGCTTCTTTACTAAAATATTCCATTTTTTGTCTTTGGCTTTATTACATAGGTCTTGGTTTTGTTTGATATTATATTGTTTTTGATTATTCTTATTATGGATGCAAAAGGTAAAGCTTTTAGTAGTATTCTGAATTAAATTGGAATTTTTTTTTGGAGGACTTGCTTCTTGAATTTTTCCAACTTAAAAAATCCATCATCCCTGGGTGGGTTTGAACCCGTTACCCTTGGGACCAGAGGCAGGAATGTAGCCACTAGTTCATTGTGACCGACTTTTTTACTTAAAATAAAAATCATAACATAAGCTAAATATAGCAAATCAAATTTAATGGAATGTATTACTCCCCAAAAAAAGAATGGATCGGTGGAATATTTGAAGTCCCAGATAGACGACACTGCAATACATGTACAGCTCGAGCCATGATACACACCCTACCACATCAAGACTGACCTAATTCTGTTCTCTTGTGGGTTGTAATGAAAAGTGGTTCTGAAAGTCACTCAAAACTGAGATGAAATAATATTTTTTTGTAAAAAATATATATATATATCCATCCATAGTAATTCTGCCCGAGGGCAGGTCTTTCACTGCAATCATAGCATTTTTTCATGCTATGCTTGCAGCTTTACTAGGGAATTATAGGTGTGGTAGCTTCCCGTTGCTTTCCACATCGATGAAGGATGATGATGATAACGATAAGGAGGATGATGATGATGGCCATATGATTTCGGGGACCGTTTGAGCCTTAGAGTTTTCCTGACATTTATCTTACAGGTGAAGAAAACCCCAATAAAAACCTCACCCAGAAAAACTGCCCTGGCCGGGGTTCGAACCCAGGCCTGCTGCATGACAAGGCAGCATGCTACCTCAAGACCACAGCGGGTGGACTACATATATATATATATATATATAGATAGATTAGGGAAAATCAGCACCATACATAAAATGCAACCTGATTTAAATAAAAAATTATGAACTCCTCTCGGCTGGATTCGAACCTTCAATGTTAAATTCTGTAGTCCAATGCAGAACCACAGAACTAATCTGACATTCTCTTTGCTAACCTAAAATGTTTGTATATAAAATGTTGTCATACTTTGTGGTTTGTTTATTTTATGTAATTAAACTTAATTCGATTAGTTTAGAATATTTGGGCATAATGACGATCTTTGTTATCCTGTTATTTATTAATTCAATTTAGGATTGTGATATTCACTATTATGGGGTTAGAGGTGCCTTTTTATTTCATATTAAATACTCAGTGTCTACACATAACGACAGGAGAGGATTAAGAAGTATGTCTGCCAACCCCCTCGAAATAAAGACGAGTTGTAGGATCAAGTTCT
Organism: Diploptera punctata; assembly: GCA_030220185.1. Classification (NCBI taxonomy): domain Eukaryota; kingdom Metazoa; phylum Arthropoda; class Insecta; order Blattodea; family Blaberidae; genus Diploptera; species Diploptera punctata. The sequence continues at coordinate 8,433 of JASPKZ010005107.1, forward strand.
CAATACCTGGGAAGATCTCGCCCAGGAAGTGGAGGAAAATCCTCATCAAGAATTCTTCTGCAACCTCGTCAGATCCATACCAAATCGACTTCGAGCTGTAGGAGAAACTGATGGCCTGTGGACAAGATATTAAATCCACTGGTCTCGTTTTTTTGCTTCTTTCTTTTTAAATTTTTTTATGTGAGGAAGTAGAACTTCAGCTTCCATATATGGTTTGTTTTTTAAGGCCAGGTTCAGCCTACGCACAGGAGTTGGGTATAAATTATTCAACTCTTTTTTTATTAGATTAGATAATCCAGGAACTCTGAAAAAATTAAAATAAACTCACATTAAAAAAATGCATGCTACCTAGGATTGAAAGCAAGGCACTCCCCTTGATAACATATTGGACCAAGACTGGGGTTCATGTCCTGGTTCAAGCATTAATTTTTCTAATATTTAATTTTAGGAAGTGATATTTTGAGTTATTTTTAATTATATTATTTTTGGTCTGATCATCTTACCTCAATTTTAATGTTGATTGTTCTTGAACATTAATATTGAGGTAAGATGATCAGACCAAAATAATATAATTAATTTTTATTTTCAAAAAAATAATGTTGTTCTGTATTGGAAAGTGTTATATTTAAATATAACATAAAAAATTAGCTTAGATTTGTTTAGGTAGGTACTCGGTGATCCTCATTTCTTGTTATTGTATTTCATAAGTTGGCTACTCTGTTTTAAGCAGAAATACGACATGTTCCAATGATCCATCCATAGTAATTCTGCTCAAAGGCAGGTACTTCATGCAGCTTTTACTAGGGAATTGTAGGTGTGGTAGCTTCCCATTGCTTTCCACACCGGTGAAGGATGATGATGATGGCCATATGATTTCAGGGACCATTTGGACCTTAAAGTTTCCTGACATTTGTCTTACAGGTGAGAAAAACCACGATAAAAACCTCACCCAGAAGAAAAACTGCCCCAACCAGGGATCGAACCCGGGCCCGCTGCGTGACAAGGCAGCATGCTACCTCAAGACCACAGCGGTGGATGTTCCAATGATAATAAAACATATTTTAGGTTATTTTTCAATAAGATTCTCATTAATTTTTCAGGCATCTTCTGGATTCATTTTGGGGGAAAACACATTTTTACATTCCTGATGTAATTATTCACATGCTGCTACATTAATTGTTGCATTTTTTATTTTTTAATTTGTATTTATTTAGACTGATACATTGGATAGATTCTGTCAGTTCCTTTTTTGTCGATTGTTGTGTTTATCAAGTTGTATGCTTTTTGTAGTGTGTTCTCAACCGAACCACCACTTGTTCGTCCTAGAGGACTGGGTTTAGGAGCTGATAGAATAACATCTTCATTAATTCAAAAAAGTGTTACAAAAACTGGAGAAACATTAGAGTTGGCAAAAGGAGCATATGTAACAGTAACATATGGTTCATTGAAAGGCAGATATGGTCAGGTATGACATTTCATTTATATTTATTAGGAATTAACACTATAATGTTTTAATTAAACAATCAAATTTTACAATTTATCTCATGATATGTATCCTTTCCAGAACTAATATCGAGGAATTTTCCTCGTTGTCAGCTTGCATCTGACTGTTGATTTGACAGTTGCTATTCCTTTGCTTATCCTTTTGTGAACCGATGAACTTCCAAATCAAATATTTTTTCTCCAGGAATTTCAAAATTCATTATTTTGTATTTGTATTTTTGGATGTAGATTTTTCCCCAAACTGTGAGTTCCTTAGATTTCTCTAATTCCTTCATTTGTCTTTACCATTACTTCAAATCTGTGCTTTTCTGATCAAGAATTGCAAATTTTTCTATTTCCTCATTTTTTACATTCTTGAGATGTTCCTTCATTCTGATCTTCAGGATTCCTTTTGTTTTTTGTATGTAGACTTCTTTTTTTACAATCTCCACATTTTATCTGATAAATTCCTAAACCAATTTACTCAAATATTAAATTAATGTTGGGAAGTAAACATAATGAGGTATTAAGGTAGAATATTTTTTATCACTCACCTCATATTGTTCTTCTTATTTGATTATAAACTTGTTTTGGAACATAGTTTCTGTTCCATCCTCAGTATCGTCACGACTGTTGTTCTGTCGTCTTGAAGAGCTGTCCTTCTCTCCTTCCATTGGCTGACTGAAAAAACCTCGAAACCAGGTCATCTCACCGGAAATTCAAATTCATTAATTTCTTCTTTTGCTCTTTTGAATGTAGATCTTTTCCCAAACAGTAAGTTCTTTTGGTCATAAAAAATATCTACTTAATGAATATACCTCATAGTGAGAATTCCTAAAATAAGTAATTATGAGGTATAATCATTCAAATTCATCGGAGAACATTTTGTTTAAACAACTCACCTCATAGGATTCATGCTTCCTTGATACCATGGTTTCAAACACAGTCGGAGTTATGGCTGAAGATGAACACGACTGTGTTTGAAACCACTGTATCATGGAAGCATGAATCCTATGAGGTGAGTTGTTTAAACAAAATGTTCTCCGATGAATTTTAACAATTTACTCAAATTGAATGTGGGACCAAGAGAGTAAAGTAAAGGGAGCATTTATGCTTGCATGGGATGGGATCATAAATTAGCTTAGCTGTCAGAGCATCAGCACATAAAGCTGAAGGTTTGGGGTTCGATTCCCGGTTCAGAATTTTTTTTTACCATTGATTACAATATAGTTGTTTAATTGTGTACATTAGTTTCCTTATTTCAGTCATAGTAATAGCTTTAGCTTCTTAATATTAATTTAATAAATAATGACATAGCTGTGTGGAGTCCCATCATGTTGTCTTAATGAAGAAGCCATTCAGTGTGTATTTGTGAATCATGATTCATTGTATTGAATGTGGGACTGAGAGAGTAAAGTAAAGGGAGGATCTATGCTTGGATGAGAAGGAAACCTGAATTAGCTCAGTGGTCAGACCATCAGCAAGTAAAGCTGAAGGTTCAGGGTTTGATTCCTGGTACAAGCAAAATTTCTTCTAATATTAAAATTAATGTTGGGTTGTACTACAAGTGTGGTTCCACATGGCAGCCCTGTTGTTTGTTGCTAAAAGCATACCTGCAATACATATTTTCATACACATGCCCCACAAGACATGGTGTGCACTCAATTATTTCTGCTGCTGCCAGAATTCATGCAAGATCTTCTTCTGACTTGACAGGTGTAGTACAACCCCTAGAAGTCCATAATACTTATTTTGAAACAAAAGACACAATATTAGTCCATTGTGTTTCGATCTTCAAACACATTTTACATTGAAATTGTACATTTCTGGACATGGGTTCCTTATTAAAACTTTATCTACTAAATCCCCACTACAACCCCTAGGAATCTGTAATAGTTATTCTGAAGCACTCTGTATAATTGAAATGGACAGTTAATGAGAAGTGAGGGAAATCTGAAAGAAGTGGCTGAATTCAAAATACCCAGGAACGATAATTACGAATATGAATGTAGTGCGGATAATAATTATTCATAGGCCCAACTCTGAAAACGCTTGCTATTATTCCTTACAGGGATTTTTGTCATTCCAACTTCTCTAAAATAAGTTAAACTAATATTATATAAAAAAAACTCCTGGCACGACAGGCCTACAAGGCCCATAGCCTACCATCCGGCTGCTGGCCTCACATCCACATGTATCAATCAAAGAGGTAGATGATCATCCAGTCAGTGTAGGGGTGACATGTGGTCAGCATGTCGACTCCCCCCAGCTGTTATAGCTGAATTTCTCAAGCCGGAGCCATTACTTATTTTAGCTACCCAAATGCCTCATGATACTGGGTGGGCACCGGTCCCATACTGGCCAAAATACCATAAGGAAATTTCTTCCCCCATGGAGACTCGAACCATCGCTACTCCCATAGCTCTGTGCCAAGGCTTCTTACTCCCATAGCTCTGTGCCAAGGCTTCTTACCTTAACCACACGGCTATGGCGCAGGACACTAATATTATGTAAAACGGTTTTTTCCATTTATGTTATATGGATGCCAAACATATTATCTTTCATATTTGAAGAGAAAAATTATACGCTCAGACCGGGACTTAAACCCAGGACCCTTGGTTCTCTAGACCATGTACTCTACCACCTGAGCTACCTGAGCAAGTACCGATCTAAATGCAAATTTTTCTCTATATACGTTGTAATTCCCGCCCACCAAAGTTATGAAGCCTTTGCTTCTATCTTTGCAAATGGTGGCTCCTATATTAAAAAGACATATTTGGGAATTATACATTACATTATAAATGCCAGTACGGCTCTTTTTGATGTTTCTATTATTAATTTCATACATTTCAATGATGGATAAATCATATTTGAAGAGAAAAATTATATGCTCAGACCGCGACTTGAACCCGGGACCATTGGTTCTCTAGACCAAGTGCTCTACCATCTGAGCTACCTGAGCAAGTACCAATCTAAATGCAAATTTTTCTCAATATACGTTGTAATATTTTCTTTCTTTAAGGGAGGACAAGATCTAAGAATAAAATTCTTAGGAATTTTTTTTTTATCAAAGAGAGATGAACAGACTTGTGAATGAAAAAGACTAAATAGCAGTAAGCTATATGATCTTTATGGGAAACAGATGTAATGAGAATGGCTTAAGTTGGATGAATGGGGAATGAAAGAGGGGCATGGAAACTTGTAGAAAAACCAGAGGGAAAGCACCCAGTAGAAGCCAAGAATGAGGTGGGAGAATAAAATTAACCATGATTCAAGGAATGTAAATTATTCAGGGAATGATTAGAAAACATGGGATCTATGAAGAGTTTATGTCCATGCAGCCATAAACCTCCAGAGCATTAATGGGTTAATTGATCATTTATTTATTAACTACATTTCCTGTGGGTATGATTTTTACCTAACTTAAAGTACCAAAATTATAGAAAAATGTTATGATATACTTCCAATATGATGATCTTGTAGAAGATTTCTGGGCTGTTGGCCATGGTCTTGAGACTTGTATTTGCCCGACGTTTCGCCAGAGACTGCATCCGGCATCCTCAAGGGTTGTCTTGAGACTGGCAATTTTGTCTACTACCTGCACTATTCATACATTTTTCCGCAGTAGTCAACAAAATTGCCAGTCTCTGGCAAAACGTCGGGGAACTACAAGCCTCAAGATATGGCCAACTGCCTAGAAATCTTCTACAAGATCATCATCCGGCCGTGAAAGTCAATATTTCCAATAACTATATCATATCAACAAATTATTTATTTAGAATTGCAGACATTTTTAGGAATTTTCAATTGAGGATGTGGTGTTATCCTCATGGATATCTTGCATAATCTACAATATCTATTATAGAAATATCCTGTCAATTTTGGAATATATTAAACAGTACCAACTAAAGTGGAAACACCATCTTGAAAGAATGAGTTCAAATCGGATCCCCAAAGCTGTTTATAATTATATACCAAGAGGACGAAGATCACTGGGCCGTCCTATGAAACGCTGGAGGGAAAATTTTCTATAGGATCGTAACAGGCCCTGGCCTAATACTTGGAAGGAAGAAAGAGAAGAAGAAGAAATATCCTGAAATATTTGTTATATATTTAATGAGAAAATGCCCATATTACACTAAAAAAAAGTTTTTAAAATGGATTTATACAACTTTTTTATGTAAAAGTAAAAAGTGTTCCCACTACAGGCCTCGGGAGGCCCTTGGGGTAGTAGGATGTTAAGGCTCCCATTTTTTTTAGACAATCGGCCCTTGTTGTCAGCCCTGCATGATGGCCGCCTTTACCCCAGAACAAGCATCTGGTACTCATTTCAGTTAGAAGCTGAGTTGACCCCAGGGCCATGGTGCCACCAGAAGATTTTGGGTCAGTTTAAAAATCCTGACCCCACCGGAACTTGAACACTTGACCTTCTGGTTTGTAGCACACTGCCTTAACCACTACGCTATGGCGTCCCCCCACTTTTTTATATATTATATTATATTTTGTAACCATCATATTCGTAATTACACATATTTCTTATTTTTAAAATGACTTCCATACATTTTGTTTTGAAAAGAATAGAATGGTTGAATGCACAGCACTGAAGTTTCTTCTGCTAGCAGACAAAGTCAAAAGTAATAAAATATTGACAACTTCACAAATAAAACAAATTAAGTCGAGATTAAAGCTTCAGCTTGTGTAGCTCATGGAAGAAGCTGCTAACCAGAATGCGGAAATAATTGAGAATTGAATAATGTCCATAAATATTGGCATAGAATTAATACTGCCTAATCTATTTGAGAATGGGGATGAGAGGATCTTACTTTATAAGATAAGGTGTAACTTACAATGTCACTTCCCATAGACAAAGTGTTGCAGATTAAATTGTGATTTTTTTCATTTTTAGATTGAAGGTTTTATGGGTGAAGATTGTGGAAGAGTAATCATTAAGTTAGCAAATGAATCATCAACTGTATCTCTCAATGAATGTGCAGTTACACTTGTGACGAAAGAAGAATATCTAGAGAATACCAAAGTCCCAAGTAAGTATACTCCTTAATGGTTTATTTTAGGAAGTAACATTATGAGGTTCTTTTGATCAAGTTTTTTTGAGTCTGTAATATCTTACCTCAATTTAATGTTGATTTGTTCTCGAACATGTTTCGATATAATCTTCTATATCATCCTCAACTTTCTCAAACTGAATTTAAGAGGGAGAGAACAACTCTTAGAGCTGAAGGGTGAAGCGGGAGACCAACAAACAATAGTGACAGAAGAAAATATCACTGCAGTGGAGACTTTGATTAAGGAAGATCCGCGACTGACCTATAAGGACATTGAGGGGGCCCTAGGAATTATTAGTTTGCCAAGTGTTTCCACCATCCTGCACCAATCCTTAAGAGTGAGGAAAATTTCTTCTCAATGGGTGCCACATCACTTGTCAGAAGGGCAGAAACACACTAGGATGGAATGGTGCAGAGAAATGCTAAAGGTTCAACAATGGGGACTCCCATCAGGTGTCAGACATAGTGACAGGTGACGAAACTTGGTTCTACCAGTATGACTCCAAAACTAACACCAGTCATCGGTGTGGGTCTTCCCAGATGAGCAGCCTCTGACCAAAGTCAAGAGGCCTAAGAGTGTGGGGAAGAAAATGGTGACCACTTTCTTCTCAACAAATGGTCATCTGGCTACAGTTGTGCTGGAGGAATAGAAGACAATTACTGCTAAATGGTATACAGAAGTCTGTCTGCCCAATGTCTTCTCAAAGAATCATGAGAAGCGTCCAAGGTTTCTGGAAAAGATGCCGGTGAAATTAATGTCTCATCCAGCCTACAGTCCGGACCTAGCCCCATGTGACTTTTTCTTGTTCCCAAACGTGAGGAATCACATGCATGGACACTGATTTCCTAGCCCAGAAGATGTTTTACATCCTACAGGGAGGAGATTATTGCAATGTCTGAGACCAAGTGGGTGGCTGCTTCCAGAAGTGGTTCCAGAGGATGTAACGGTGTATAGAATGTGCTGGAGAGTACTTTGAAGAGATATGATAGGTATGGAAACTATCATGGCCCATTGTTGCGCATCCCAAAACTTATCTAGAGACCATTATAATAGATTTGTTGTGTTAATATGTATCTGCACTACTCATCCAAGCAGTGTAAACATTCATAGCATTCCTATCTACATAACTTAATTCATAGCAGAGTTATGTAGGTAGGAAATAACACTATGAGGTTTATTTAAATTTTGTTGAGTTGTTTCTTGACTCACCTCATACTTCTCAATTCCCTCGCAGATCTAGATTTTGTCACTGTATTTGTGACATTCTCAATGCTGTTCACGTTCACTGGTCAGTTGTGAATTTGAACAGCATTGAGAATGTCACAAATACAGTGACGAAATCTAGATCTGTGAGGGAGTTAAGAAGTATGAGATGAGTCAAGAAACAACAAAATACAAAATTCTTAGCAAAATTAAATAATGGTTTGTGTCTGCTGGTCTCACATATAAGTTGTTTATGATATTGCTTACTAAATATATGTTAAATGTAATAGAATAAGCTATTTATGCTTAACTGAGGAGTGGGTTGGTCTTTTAATAAGGGAATGAATTACATTGATTTTATGGGAAAGAATGTTGATTCCTAGAAAAAGTGTTGTTAAAGCAGATAATAATAATAATAATAATAATAATAGCTTTATTTTACCTGGCAGAGTTAAGGCCTTAAGGCCTTGTCTACCCCCAACCAGGTTAAAAAAAATACAAACAAAAAATAGTCTTAAATCTAAATTACAATATATAAACGATTACAAGTTATGAATACAATACAATTAATATTTATAATGTATTTTGATTTACTCTAAATTTAACGAATTAAATATATAATATGTACAATATGTATAAAAAAACGAGGAAAAGATTAATGACATAGTATAAAATTAAATAAATAGAGAAAAATTAATTATTAGACAACAGGTAACTGTATAAGCGTGACTTAAAGGTACCAAGTGTGCGGCAACCCCTGATATCTCGAGGAAGGAGATTCCAGGAGCGGGCAGAGGCTACTGTGAAGGAAGTAGAATAGAAGGAAGTGCTATGAAGAGGAATTGTTAGCAGACCGCTATCTTGTGACCTAGTGTCAATATTGTGGTAAGAGGATAACTTCTCAAATCTGGACGCCAGGTAAGTAGGGATGTAGGAATTCAGAAGCTTGAAAAGTAGTGAAAGAGAGTGCAATTTACGTCTGTCAGTAAGACGGAGCCAAGAGAGGTTATTAAAGTTTTCGGAAATATGGTCATAACGGCAGATATTGAAAATGAATCGAACGCAAGCATTATGAACACGCTGCAGTCTCTGCGACAAGTCATAGTTTAGATCATTATATATAATGTCACAATAATCGAAGTGTGGTAACACAAGATTCTGCACAAGGATTTGTTTTAACGAAACTGGGAGAAAATTCTTTAAACGTCTAAGATAATGTAAGATGGAGAAAGTCTTTTTACATATGTGTTTCACTTGTGTTTGCCAGGTTAAATTTGCATCTAGATGTAGTCCAAGATCTATTACTGAAGAAGAATAAGGGATAATTATATTATTTATAGTAATGTTTGGAAGTGTAGATATGTCAAAGGTTGTAATCAGTAGTCATTTAATTCGAGGTAATTTTCATTTTGCAGGTGATTAGTACCTCCATTTGGTCTCTTTGAAGCAAACATGAAGATAATGATGAGTAAATTCACAGCTATAATGATGTGTAAGTACAAACAATGACATTTCTGCACTATATCACTTTTAAAAATCCATCATGCACGAACTATGCAAATTCTTCAGAAAGTCATATTTACTGTCAATTTTGCTGGTTTATGGAAGATATCTTTCTTTCACATTATATGGATGCGAAACATGGACTCTTATTTTAAGGGAGGAAAGAAGATTATGAGTATTTGAGAATAAAATTCTTAGAAAAATTTTTGGGTCAAAAAGAGATGAACAGACAGGTGAATCGGGAAAACCAGAGGGAAAACACCCAGTTGGTAGAACAAGAATGAGGTGGGAGAATAACATCCCTGATATGAGGGAAGTAGATTATACAGGGGATGATTGGAAGACATTAGCTCAGGATAGGGGTGTATGGAGAGCTTATGTCTGCATGGCCATGAACCTATGGGTTTGAGAGCCAGTGAGTTAGTTATTTAGTTAGTTAGTTAAAGGTCTACAATTATCTTAAATAGTGATAATATAAATTTTATCAACATTTGTTTCATAAAAGAATGTGTGAGACAAGCCAAATAAGAATGTCAAAGCATTTCTCGAGCTTCTCGCTTTGGCTCGAAAAGTACACATTTATCAAGGGCAGGTCTGCTGGCTCGCAAAATATACATCTAAATGATACAAGTTGCACTGACCACTCTAAACATGTTGGACACCATATGCACATAATAACAGCCCAAACACAAGCTTCGCAGCTTGTGATAAAGGCCCATAGGCCATCTCTAATATATATCTATCCATAGTAATTCTGCCCAAAGGCAGGTCCTTCACTGCAATTATAGCATTTTCATGCTATGCTTGCAGCTTTACTAGGGAATTGTAGGTGTGGTAGCTTCCCGTTGCTTTCCACACCGGTGAAGGATGATGATGATAATTATAAGGATGATGATGGTGACCATATGATTTCGGAGACCATTTGGACCTTAAAGTTTTCCTGTCATTTGTCTTACAGGTGAGGAAAAACCCTGATAAAAACCTCATCCAGAAAAACTGCCCCGACTGGGGATCGAACCCGGGCCCGCTGCGTGACAAGGCAGCACACTACCTCGAGACCACAGCGGTGGACAGTATATATTGTCATCATCATTTTCAGTGTTTATTAAGTAGGATCAATGAAGATATGTAAAAATATTTTCATGAGAACAACCTCAATAGCTATATTCCTTTATTTAACTTTCAGAGGGAAAAAAATCACTATGATGTTTAATTTAAGAAGTAAATTAATGTTTTTATTACCTCGCCTCATATCCTTTTTCTTCTAGACTGTAGTTTTGAAGCTTATCTCCATCATCAGTAGCCTCTCGTCGACCGGTGTTTTGTCGTTTCTTGGCGGTTTTCTTCTTCCTTCTATCGGTGGACCGTTGAACCTCTGAATCAAGTTAAAATTTGCAGGAGTTTCGAAATTCATGAGTTTATATCCAAACAAGAAGATAAGCTCATGAATTTCGAAACTCCCGAAAATTTTGACTTGATCCAGAGGTTCATTGCTCCACCGATAAAAGGAAGAATAAAACCGCCAAGAAACGACATAACACCGGTCGACAAGAGGCTACTGATGATGGAGATATGTTCCGAAACTGCAGTCTAGAAGAAAAAGGATATGAGGTGAGGTAATAAAAACATTAATTTAATTCTTAGCTATATTCCTTCTTACATGCATACATACATACATACATACATACATACATACATACATACATACATACATACATACATACATACTGTCACAGTATGCATCTTAAAACCAGGATAGGTAATGGTTAGAGTATTTTTAAGGAGAAAACAGAGTAAGATTTTGGAAAATACTTTAAAACATGTGACACAAAAATTTTTTTGTAAGTTTCAATCACACACCATGCACATGCACCAACAAACATGAAGCGGTTTACACTATGGATTCATGGGAAGCCGCCAACATATACATTGCATTTAACGAACCTAAAAGCTAACCTAATACAATCTAAGCACTCTTCTTCTTCTTCCTTCCAAGTATTAGGCCAAGGTCTGTTACGATCCTATAGAAAATTTTCCCTCCAGCATTCCGGGAAATTCTCGTATAAGACTTGAAAGCATATTAATAGTCCCTTTGATTGGTTGCTGGCCAAAGGAAGGCAAGGCCAGTGATGGGGCTGCCATCTTATAGCCTCTGGTCAGGCTTTTCTGGAGAAGAAAAGAAAATAAAGGAAAGAAGAAATTAAAGAAAGGAAAGACTCCCTAGCGCTCAGATGCCCTAATAGCGTTGGGGTCGAAAAAACAAGAGTTAACCTAGAGCGGTTAGATTGTAAAGTTAAAAGAGTGCAAAACACAAGTAAGTGGAAGCAATGTTTTGCTCAGCTTGGGCACCTTGTGGTCGCCATCCACATATCCCCTAGATGAGGACCCCTGAGGATTTTAAGCACTCTAATCTGTAAAAGAATGCAAAACGCCCGATAATAAATTGTAAGTTCTGAAATTCTGAAGTACATGTGTACAGTTACTAGTACATACTCTATGTTGGCTGCACTGGAACATGTCTTTGTTGTTGCATAGAATATTTGTTAAAATCAATATGGCTGCCACATTTTCATACTACGTATGTAATTAAAAATCATAAAAGTACATAGTGAAATAATTGTTAGAAAAAATGTAAAATTCATTGTAAATGGTGGGAAATAATTTGAAAAATTAAACCCTAAGAATAAAATTTGACAGGAATTTAAAAAGTCACGTCACAGGTTGTACAGTTTAGTGAAGTTTTATGAAGATTTTTTGTATAGATTAAAATTTGAAAAGTCTTATATTTGTTATTTGTTTTTACAGCTCCAAAAATTGTGTCGCCATTGAACATGTGTGTGAGAAATTTGCAAGATGAACACTGGCAAAAAGAAAATACAAAGAAGTTATACAGTGATATGTCAACATCACAGAGTTTTTTTATTCTCCATCTTGAAATGTGAAGTGTTGTCATTGTGTGATAATAAAAATTATTTTATCTAAAAACGAGAAAAAAACAGTATATAATATAAGCTGATAAAAAAAATTAGGGTGTCATGGAAAATAACCTACAGGAGCTGTGTTTTCAGTAACAGTGTCAGCTGCAACTGCTTTATTATGATCAAAAAACAGACGTTTTATTTGTAAATTAATGAGTCATCTTTTACATCTTACTTCATATTTAACGTTTTCTTTAAACACGGGAACTACTTTTCAAGAGAAACATCTCTCTCATTTTCAACCAATATTATGACTACCGGCTTTTCGTTGGAATCTCCATCAATAACGTTGGCATCTGGTGTTGATTTGAGAGATGAGGTCACATTGATGGAGATTCCAACGAAAAGCCGGTAGTCATAATATCGGTTGAAAATGAGAGAGATGTTTTTCTTGAAAACTAGTTCCCGTGTATAAAGAAAACATGAAATATGAGGTAAGATGTAAAAAATGACTCATTAATTTACGAATTAAGAACCTCATAATGTTATTTCCCATATTTAACTATGAATAAATAAGAAATTTTATTCTCTTAGTAATCAGATTTAAGCAGGGTTGTTGGGAAAACAAGGAAGATTAAAGTTAAATATCAAACAATTGTATAAGTGGAAAGAAATGTTAACATTTGTGCCATGGCTCGAATGGTGTAATGGGCCACACGTCGACGTACAGAGTCGGAGGTCCGGGGTTCGATTCCTGATTCAGATGATAATTTTTCTTTTCAAAAAATGAAGCTTTACCTCTTAAAAAGTAGTGGATATTCTTATTAAAAGTACTTTGAATAGAAGTTATCTGATGGCATTGTTAATAGCTCTAGCTATCTTCCTTCTGACGTAAGAGAATTGTATAAGTGGGGTTTATACCGTGTCTCGAATAGTGTAATGGACTGCACATTGACATACAGAGTCGGAGGTCTGGAGTTTGATTCCTGGTTCTTTAAAAAAAATAAGAACAATGTTTAATATTATATAAATGAATTGTCAATTTTCACATATCACCTCATAGAAATCTCTTTTTCTCCTGACATTTCAAAATCCTTCGCTTCCATCCTCATCTGCACTCCAACTCGTAAGTGTAAATTCTGAGTTGGAGTGTAGCTGGAAATGGTACTTATTGCTTTCTAAACATGTTGGGTTGGAAAACAGATTTTTATTATGGCAAACTCCCAATTATCCATGTGCATATTATCCAGTTTGCAGATTATCCAGGCATGACTCTTTTTATATAATAAATTTGGGAATTTTTAACATTATGAGGTTTTTATTAATAAGAATTAAATGAATCGTGAATTCTTCTTACCTCATACTTGTATGTTTTTTAAACACAGCACTGCAGTGTCAGTGACCATTGTCACCATCATCAGCTGTTTTCACGAGTCGTGACAATGGTCGCTGATACTGCAGTACTATGTTTAAAAAAACATAGAAGTATGAGGTAAGAAGAATTCACAATTCATTTAATTTTTATGACTCTTTTTACTGTATTTTTATAAAAAATGAAGGTAAATACTGTACTGTATTTTGTATTGTTATGAAAAAATTATTTATTTTTAAACGTGCTACTGTGAACTGCACTTAGAAACTAGCACAATAGAATAACCTTCACTCACAACCCACTCCCCTGATGCATTTAATGGTTCCAAACAACATTCTGTGAATACAATTTTGGAAATTTCCGTTGTGTGAGTCACTGAAAGTTTGTTGTTACAGATTGAAACCACAGATATGCTGTAGCAGTGGGTTTATCACTGGTTAGTAGTGTGGTCATCGGTGGTTACTAGTGTGGTTATCGCTGGTTGTAAGTGTGGTTATTGGTGGTTATTAGTGTAGTTATCGCTGGTTACGATGGCGATTTTTGAATAACTGTTGTAACCAAGAGTGGTCATGACAGGAAATAGTCCTTTTTTTTTTTTTTCATATTTACGAGTAAAATTAATTAATGATCACGACTCGCACCTAAATATATTTAATATAACTTTTTTTGAATATTTGTTGCATTTTAAGTAGTGTTAAAGTGGGTAAATGCATTTCTGATCAACTTCCACAGTGCCGAATATCTTAATTGGATTATCCATGTTTTTTTTTTTCAATTTTCCGTGCATATCTCGTCCCCACTTAACATTGATAATCGGGGTTTGCTGTAGATGTAATATGAATTAAATTAATATTGAGAAGCTAAAGCTATTACTATGATAGAAATAAGTAATATGAATGTTTCTGATTCATTTACATACGATTGATAATTTGTCTCATAGTGTTACTTCCCATTAGAATTTTTATTAAACAACATTGAATGTTCAGTCTCTGAAAATAATAAATATCCAATCTCACAGATGGTTTGATAATAGAATAGCTAAACAAGTATGGGAGTTCATAGTTAAATATGGGAAATAACATTATGAGGTTCTCAATTCTTAAATTAATGAGTCATTTGAGAAGATACATATTCAGAAGAACAAATTTAGATCCATGAACTTTGAGATTCCTGATGAACGTGACCTCAAGAGGGTTTTATGCAAGGTATCATATATGATACCTTTGGTCTCAACCAAGTTTTTGCCCTTTAATTGATGCTGCCATCTAATGTCTGCAGTTGGAAAAGAAAAAAAAAAATATATATATATGTGAGAGTTTGAAGCTCTGAAGGTATCAAATATGATACCACTGTTCACAGTGAGTTGGAGCTATTCCGAAAGTGAGAGAAAACACCAAACATGTAATATACAATGCCTAGGGATGCAGGAGATTATAGTTCTAACTCTCATCCAGGATAGATTAAATTTGCAATAACTTATACAGTAACTGAGTTACGATAAATATAATTAAGTTGGGTATGCCGTCATCGTACCTCATATTTCGTTGTTTCTTGTAAGACATGTTTGAAAGCATCTGTATCAACTAAACATGGGGCAAAGATGCTTTGAAACATGTGTTACAAGAAAATATGAGGTAAGATGACGGTAGACCCAACTTATTTATTAAATAGAACCTCATAATAAGAACTAAATGAATTGTGGTTTCTTCTTACCTCATGCTTCTATGTTTTTTAAACACAGCACTGCAGTATCAGCGACCATCGTCACCATCCTCAGCTGTTTTCACGACTGTCAATTTTTTTCTTTTGCCGGTAATTATCCAAACTGCCATCTAGTGTTCTTTTGAAGGAATCATTTTCTAAACTGCCATCTGTTGTATTTTTGAAGAAAATGATTCCTTCAAAAGAACACCATACGACAGTTTGGATAATTACCGGCAAAAGAAAAAATTTACAGTCGTGAAAACAGCTGAGGATGGTGACGATGGTCGCTGATACTGCAGTGCTGTCTTTAAAAAAACATAGAGGGTATGAGGTAAGAGGAAATCACGATTCATCTAATTCTTATGAATTAAACCTCATAATGTTAAAAATTCCCAAATTTATTATATAAAAAGAACCTCATAATGTTACTTCCTATTGTATTTTCATATTACAGTAAATATAAATGATCACACAGTAAATCTACAATATGCCGTGTCTGGGACCAACATCACCGATAAGAAATTTTTATAAATAAAAAACTAATAAGTTGCTAAAATGTTGTTTGTTGCAAAAGTAGATAAACTCAAGTTTTTGGTGACAACAATGGAATTACGTAATTTTAAGTTTTGTGGTGGCAACAATGGAATTACGTAATTTCTCATGTTAATTTTTAATTTTTTTTGTGGGTGACAACAATGAAATTATATAAATTTTCATGTTTATTTCCTTGTTGTTTGTTTTGACATCTTCCAACACATTATGGAAGGGAAACTATGCTAAGGGTTTTTTAATCTTTGGAGACAATTAGATTAGTTTAGATTAGATTTATTTAGCCTGGTGGAGTTAAGGCCATGTGGCCTTCTCTCCACTCACCAGGACAAACATATATTACATCAGAATATAACAATCTTAATTAACTCTAATATTAAATACTAAGTAAAAATTTGATCAAAATGTAATATCTAATATATTACGATCTATAATACAACCAGTTAATGTTAGTTAAAATTAAGACTAAAACTAATAATAAAATGTATACAAGCAAGACATATTAAATTGTCCCTGTCTAGTGTATATAAAAAGAAAGGAAAATAATGAGATATAGAAAACAAAATTTACGATTATACAACATTTAAAACAAAACAAATAAAAATATTTGTTATTCTTAATATTATTTTCATAAATAATTAAATTTATTAATTGTTTAAAAGAATATTATCAGTGAGGTGTATAAGTTAGTTTGTTATTAAATAATTCTTCAGTTTGTTTCTGAAGGATGTTATAGTTTGACAGTCTCTGACATAGGGCGGAAGGGAATTCCATGTTTTTCTAAGTGAGACCGTAAAAGATAATGAATAATATACAGTGTGATGAGGAGGGATATAAAGGACAATGTGCTGATGGGATCGAGTGTCAAGATTAATCGACTCTAACCAGATTTGAATCTGCAAACATCCAAACCAGAGGTGCATATGTGGAATAATAGGAGTTAGATATGCACGACTCACCTCATTTTGTAGTTTCTTGAAGACCCTGGGTTTCGACACTACGTCTCATTGTCAATTCTTTCTAACTGTTGAATCGGCGGTTGGTGATCCTGTGGATTGATCCTGCTCCCTCTGTGCATGCACTATTCCGCCAATATCTCTACCTGACAATTAAAATATGAATTGTAATAGGGTAATTAATTATACAACAAAACTCGTAAATTAATGAGACATTTTTAACATCTTACCTCATATTTTATGTTTCTTCAAACACGGGAACTAGTTTTCAAGAGAAGGATCTCTCTCATTTTCAACCGACATTATGACTACTGGATTTTTGTTGGAATCTCCATCAATAACGTTTGCCATCTGGTATTGATTTGAGAACTTTGAGATGAGGTCACGTTCATCAGGAATCTCGAAATTCATGGATCTAAATTTGTTATTCTGAATATACATCTTCTCCCAAAATTGTCAATTCTAAAGGTTTTTCCAAATGTTTTAAAAGGTTGGAGATTCCAACGAAAATCCGATAGTCATAATGTCGGTTGAAAAATGAGAGAGATCCTTCTCTTGAAAACTAGTTCCCGTGTTTGAAGAAACATAAGATATGAGGTTAAGATGTTTAAAAATGACTCATTAATTTATGAATTAAGAACCACGTAATGTTATTTCACATATTTAACTATGAATAGAAACAAAACTGTTCGGTCAATTGAGACTTTTAACAAAAATAATATGCTCTAACCTTCAAACTATTCAATGATTTCTTGGTAATAAACTATTTGTATTCTTTCACGTGTGGATTTTGGTCAGCAACAGCTGGTAGGCCAAGGTCATTCTCAGCCTGTTGCACCTTGGAGAATATACATAATATGATTTTTTCTCTAATGAACTATTAGATTTTCCAAACAAAGTGTACAGGTAGGTAATCCCATTATAGGCCTTGGAAGGCAATTGGGGTAATAGGAAGTTAGTAAATAAATGTGCAAATAGCCTTCTTATAAAATACCATATAAATAATTATGTTTATTGTAGAAATATTGAATCTTCAACTATGCATGTGACTTAAGTTTCTTTGAGAAAATTCTGTTCATCTTAAATAATGTACTTCCTGCAGTAACTATGAAATGTACATATATATTTTTTTTAATATTAATTTTAATACAAGGCAATAAATGAATCAGTGTTATTTCATTTTTAAAAACAAACAAACTAATCAAGACAAGTCTGGTTACTAAACAGAGTTGATGTGCGCGCATTCACATATGAATAGTTCAGAATAGAGAAACATGCATAGGTTTTAGTTTGAATTTATTTTTGCTACATTCTTGTAAACCTAAGGTATTTAAAATTTTTATTTCAAGAACATTTAAAAACTTGTTCTTAAATCACTTTATTGTTTCGGTTCTTAAAACACACAAAAACAAATAGCATATCATTTCTCATTAGACCAGGCTCGTCAAATGGTGCTGCCATAGCTTATTCATTTTCCAGATCCTGTTAGAAATTTCTTAATTGAAATAACTCAAGAAATGTTACTTTGTAAACAATTTTGCATTTTTTGTTGTTACTTCAGAAAATTATTGCAAAAATGTTGTCAATATTTTTTGTTGTATTGGTCTAACATTTTCAATTAATTCCCAATAAAATGTGATTCCCTATATTTACTATGTTCATCTAAAGTGAAATTGTTGTTTAAAAAGCACTTCGGAAAATTGTGTAAATTAGTAAGAAGTATGAGGTGATGAGTCAAGAACCAACTCAACATAAAATATTTTAGTCAATTTACTAGTTGATGAATTTTTTGAAAAAAAAAAAATTGAAAATAGATTTGTAGCTAAAGACATCTGAAAAGTGGCAAAGTCCTTGTAATTTTCTTCTGAAGAGAGTAAGAATGAAAACATGTGAAGATTAAATTAACAATGCTTCATACCTCACCTCATATCCAGTCTTCTAAGTAGACCGCAGTTTCAAAGCCTGGGCAGCTTCATCTTCAGTGCCCTCTCATCGACTGATGTTATGTTGATCAGAAGAACTACCTTTTAAGTACTCTCTTCAACCGATATGTCGATCAGAAGAACTACTTTTTTAAGACATAACATCAGTCGATGAGAGAGTACTGTAGATGAACTACTTTAAGTAGTTCTGCTGATCGACATAACATCAGTCGACGAGGAGAGTATGAAGATGAGATACTTTAAGTAGTTCTGCTGATCGACATTAAATCAGTCGATTGAGAGAGTATGAAGATGAACTACTTTATGTAGTTCTGATGATCGACATAACATCAGTCGATGGAGAGAGTACTGAAGGAAGAACTACTTTAAGTAGTTCTGCTGATCGACATAACATCAGTCGATGAGAGAGTACTGAAGAAGAACTACTTTAAGTAGTTCTGCTGATCGACATAACATCAGTCGATGAGAGAGTACTGAGATGAACTACTTTAAGTAGTTCTGCTGATCATTTAGACATACATCAGTCGATGAGAGAGTACTGAAGATGAACTACTTTAAGTAGTTCTGCTGATCGACATAACATCAGTCGACGAGAGAGTACTGAAGATGAACTACTTTAAGTAGTTCTGCTGATCGACATAACATCAGTCGACGCAGAGAGTACTGAAGATGAACTACTTTAAGTAGTTCTGATGATCGACATAACATCAGTCGACGAGAGAGATACTGAAGATGAACTACTTTAAGTAGTTCTGCTGATCGACATAACATCAGTCGATGAGAGAGAGTATATGAAGATGAACTACTTTATGTAGTTCTGCTGATCGACATTAACATCAGTCGATGAGAGAGTACTGAAGAAGAACTACTTTTTAGTAGTTCTGCTGATCGACATAACATCAGTCGATGATGGGAGTTATGAAGATGAACTACTTTAAGTAGTTCTGCTGATCGACATAACACATCAGTCGATGAGAAGAGTACTGAAGATGAAATACTTTAAGTAGTTCTGTGATCGACATAACATCAGTTCGATGAGAGAGTACTGAAGATGAAATACGTTAAGTAGTTCTGCTGATCGACATAACATCAGTCGATGAGAGAGTACCTGAAGAAGAACTACTTAACGTAGTTTCTGCTGATCGACATAACATCAGTCGATGAGAGAGTACTGAAGATGAACTACTTTAAGTAGTTCTTCTGATCGACAATAACATCAGTCGATGAGGGAGTACTGAAGATGAACTACTTTAAGTAGTTCTGCTGATCGACATGACATCAGTCGATGAGGATCGTTACTGAAGATGATCTACTTTAAGTAGTTCTGCTGATCGACATATCCTCAGTCGATGGAGAGTACTGAAGATGAACTACTTTAAGTAGTTCTGCTGAGTCGACATAACATCAGTCGATGAGAGAGTAACTGAGATGAACTACTTTAAGTAGTTCTGCTGATCGACATGACATCAGTCGATGAGAGAGTACTGAAGAGACTACTTTAAGTAGTTCTGTAAGATCGACATAACATCAGTCGATGAGAGAGACTGAAGATGAACTACTTTAAGTAGTTCTGCTTGATCGACATAACATCAGTCGATGAGAGAGTACTGAAGATTGAACCTACTTTAAGTAGGTCTTGCTGATCGACATACACATCAGTCGATGAGGAGAGTACTGAATATGAAGCTGCCAAGGCTTTGGAAACCGTGGTCTACTTAGAAGACTGGATATAAGGTGAGGTAGTGAAGCATTTTTCAATCTAATCTTAAATTAAACCTCATAGTGATTTTTTCCTATAAAACTTCAATATATGAAAATTGTTTACAAAGTTGTGTTGCTTGTATGAACTTACAATTTTATTTTCAAATGAATGGGAAAGGATAGGGTTACTTTTCATGCAATTGATCCACTATCACCGATTAAATTAGTTTGAAATGTTTCACCAGTCAAATTTCAGATAGAGCAGTGGTGGTAAAATGTTTGCTAACCATATTTTTAACATTGAGAGACACCTCCACGCTACACTATATCAGCGATAACCCACTAACGTAAGGCATAGAGAACTCGTACTGTGGAATTGCACTCGGAAAACTCGGCATTCAAAATTTTCATCAAAACAGATTAGATTTTTAGCTTAAGACAGATTTTAGAAAAGAAATGGGAATGTAATGGTACTGTACACCAACTATACATAGACTTCAAAAAAGGCATACGATTCAATTAAGGGGGAAAAGTTATATAGTATCTTGCTAGAGTTCGGAATTCCTAAAAAGTTAGACTCACACGAATGTGTCTAAATGGCACAAAGAGTAGGGTGCGTGTAGGCAAAACTGTTTTCAGATACATTTGAAATCCACAATGGGTTGAAGCAAGGAGACGCACCATCTCCTCTACTATTTAATTTTGTACTAGAGCATGCCATCAAATTTTAGAGGATGAAGAAGGCCTATTTAATAAGCTGTTGGTTTATGCTGATGATGTAGTACTATTGCGCGATAGCAAGGAGATACGAGGGTGGATCAAATATAAACCGGAATTTGTATCTGGAGGTTCTGGTAGCGAACTGCAAAAGTTGCGGTTTGGAGGGAAAGTTGATGGGGGTGTCTGGAGTAGGGATCTTGATGTGTCGCACTCCGAAGAGCGGCCGCTTGCTTCAGTACGCCATGAGCGTGAAAGAGGTACACACGTCTGTTGCGCAGTGCATTATTATTACGTTTTTGGCGAAAGAAGGCACTAAACCTTCTGAAATTTTGAGAAGGCTCCATGCGCAGTTCGGGGAAGCAACTCTTTCGAAGACGCAGGTTGTATGACTGGCGCAAAAAAAAAAAAAAAATTAGCGGGCCGGGATTCAGTGGAAAATGAGCCACATCAAAGACGGCAACGAACAAGCATCACTGCAGACAAACATTCGTGCTGTACGGGACCTTATTGAGGAGGATTGGCGCGTAACAATTTCTGAAATTGCTTCACACGTGGGAATAAGCTTCGGAAGTGTTCAAGCCATCATCAGTGATGAACTCAAATTCCGAAAAATTGTCTGCCAGGTGGGTTTCTTCGGCTCCTCAGCCAGGAACAAAAAAAAATGACGAAAATGCATTGGACATCTTCTGGAACATCCTCCTAAGAGTCCAGATTTGTCACCCTTGTGACTACCATTTTGTTTGGGCCACTGAAAGAAGACCTGGGAGGAAGGCGGTTTTGCGACAATGCAGCGGTGAGAGGAGTTCGTGCGCAACTGGCTGACTACACGTCATCCCTCATTCTTCAAGGACGGCATCAAAAAGTTGCCAACTCGATGGCAAAAGTGTGTTGGAAATGCAGGCGACTATATAGAAAAATGAGGTGGTGGTTTAGTATTTTTCTTTGTTAATTCAATAAAATTATAAACAATAATTTCCGGTTTATATTTGATTCACCCTCGTATTATAGGCCAACACGCACACTCTACTGAGTAACACTAAGAAATTGTGACTGGAAGTAATATCAATAAAATTAAATATATGGTCACACACAAAAAATACTTTATATATGGAAATGGAGGAATTTGAGGAGTGGCTGAATTCAAATACCTAGGAACAATAATCACAAACAGGAATGAGATGCACAAGGAAATTAAACATAGGCTAAATTCTGGAAAATGCGTGTTATTATGCATTACAGAGACTCTTGACTTCCCAACTCCTTTCATAAAAATGTTAAACTGAAAATATATAAAACTTATTATTCTACCAGTTATATATATATGGGTGCGAAACATGGACTCTTACTTGAAGGGAGGAAAGGAGATTACGAGTATTTGAGAAATAAAGTTCTTAGGAAGATTTGTGGAACAAAGAGAGATGAACAGACAGGTGAATGGAGAAGACTGAATAACAGTGAATTACATGATTTTTATAGGAAACCAGTTATAATGAGAATAGTTAAGTCTAATAGACTGCGATGAGCAGAACATGTGGCACGAATGGGGAATGAAAGACTTGCAAGGTAGCTTCTTGTAGGAAAACTAGAGGGAAAATGCCCAGTTGGTAGACCAAGAATGAGGTGGGAGAATAACATTAACTATGGTTTGAGGGAAAGTATATTATACAAGGAATGATTGGAAAACATTAACTCAGGATAGGGATATATGGAGAGCTAATGTCCGCTAGCCATGAACCTAGGGTTCGATTAGTGCCAGTCAGTTAGTTCTAAATAACCAATCCTTAGCACATTTGTGCGCATTTACTTTTATTCATTCATAAGGCATAGAGAATCTTCTATCATTGTTTTCTACCTCTGTGATTCTTCTCTATGGTCTATGATGATGAAATCATAAACTATAGAGAACCGAGATCATAAATATAGGTGGAAATAATATTGGCAATGCTTTTTATTATTAATTTGATTTGATTGAATTGGTCTCGTTAATATTTAAATTATTACAAACGTAATGTGATTTGTGTTATTACCTTCTTGCACAACGTTTTACTTTTAGGTTGATAAATTTGTATGCTTTTTGCGTTGTGAAAAAGTGATTAAAATCATACTGGAAGAAGGTAAGATTAATTTTTCTATCGAGTTACTAGATTAGTAGAATTGTGCAATCAAAAAGAAAAGCTATTTTAATTTTCTGTTCCAATGTTTTGTAAAAAAAAAATAATTGTCATTTTAGGAAAACATACCTAATCGCTATCTTGCCTGCATTGTAGGAGACCGGTAAAGCGGATTGTTGTAATTCATTTATGCCATTAAAAGTAAAAACTGACAATTAGATTTTAATGTGCAATAAATTGAATCATTGTTGTTTAAATGTTTCCAAAATGTAACGATATATAAACTAATTGCTTCAATTGGATTTTAATGCTTCATAATCTGAAAGAGTACAGAATCTACTTGTAGAAAACCATAATGAAAGCGCCATGTAATTATGCTATGAATGAGATTTGAAAACAACATTAACCGTGATTAAATTAATATTTGGGCTTTGTATGTGGAATGACGAAATTATTAGTATATGATATAGATGTATGCAGAGCATATTGTTCATATTGCCATGACCCTCTAAATTTGATAGCGAAAATTTTCATTTCTTTACGTGGTTTGACAGCAGTTTTTGTGCTCCTACTGAAACCATAATATATTGGGCTCAACTGCACTTTTACTAGCGCTTGATTTTTCAGTTATATTATTGTAAACTATAGCTCTTCCTTTGTATTTACTAACATTATCTATCTAATATTTAAACTTTTTCAAACAATTTTTATAACATTATTAGACAGTTTTGAAGTATTTATTTAAATGTGTAAATCACAATATTATGACACTGTTAGAAATATTGTGATGCTAACTCCTATTTTCTCCACAGAGTATATTACTATGATTTTTCTATCGCTGTTTTGGGTTATTGTTGGTTGGATTAGCGTTAGGGGGCGATAAGTAAGTGTACCACCCATTTTTAATAAAAGTTTGGTAATTCTAATATTATTAATATATCTTTTTAACATATATTTGGGGATTGTATTGCAAATATTGGTCATTTAAATTTCATAGCAACAGATAGTAATCGAGGATGATAATCAATATGTGTTCAATTGTGGGTTATCAGTGGCTCTACAAACCCTGGGTGCATGTGCACTGTTATTCTATAGGACTGAAAATATTTCAGGCTAGTTTAAGTGCAGTTTTTTCCATATTTTTTTTCTCTTGCTTTTAATACCTGTCAAAAATTTAATTTCACCAGCTTGAATTCTGTTTGTCTTGGCCAGGTCTCAGGACCATGTGGAACTAAGTCATATAGTAATATTTATAGAAGATATTTCTTAATTACTCAAATTTCCTAACTAGATTATGAAATTCATCTTATTATTGTTTAATAAATAAATTATATGAAAGAGTAAATTATTTTTTTGATGTTCTTAGGGTGCAAATTACCTTAGGTATATAATGGTTTTTTTTTCCATGAATTAGATATTACAAATAAAATCCATAGGTACAACAAAACAATGGGTATAATTGATATAAGTACAAAACCTTACATAATAGAAAGACACACAAGAATGCACCTACATAGAATGTTCGCAAGATCAGTACAGTGTTACAGAAGTGAAACGTGGACAATGAGAAATAAGGGGATCAGCAAATCACAGCCACGAAGTTGTTCTTGAGATGAATAGCAAGTTATTCCTATGGAATCACAAATGAAATGAATATGCTCTGCAATAATGTCAGAACTGATATAATAGATAATTTTATCTATTTTGTGAACATTGGTAACTCAAAACATAACATATTGCCACCCTTACGAGAAGAGTGACACAACTCAAATTTATTTAAAAATTTTGTATTGTGTGTATTATATTTCAAATATATTGGTCTTTAATCACGAAAAAATCTTAAGTTAAACTCTGTTAATTTTTCCGTCAGAGTGCTAGTGCTGTTATGTGTTTCCTTGCTAATTGCCTTTTATGAATCAAGATGAGAAGAGTCCGGATGTTAGGCACTTAAAAAATTCAAATTAGGCAGGCAAAAAGGCACTAAAAATCATTAATATAGGCACTAAATATTCAAATAGGCTTTTACAAAAAAATGGCTACAACATAAATTTTTACAGCCTTACGTACAGAATAAACATATGCTATCAATAGCATACAAAGATATCAGAGATGTTTTTGGAACTAGTAATGCCTTTTTACAAAGAGCATACTTATGTTTTGCAGTGTGTACGTGCTGCTAAACATGGCACTTCTTCGCACAATTCACTGAAATTTTACACACTTTGCAAAACAATATTGAACAGTCACTTGACATATTTCCGCACCAAATTCTTTCAGGAAATTGGTCAGTTTTGTTTTTCAGTTTACTATTGTCTGTCTTTAGGCATCGTTTAAACAATTGTTCTAAAGGTAAAAAAAAAAGAGCCACATATACATGTTGCACCACTTTGAAGCAACTGTCTGTGAACGAGGACTACATGCTGAATTCAGTATTATCAACATCAAAAAATAATGTTGCCAGTCACTTAAAGGTTTCTATGCAATGATGTGTGTCATGAAGTTTGTTTCATTTCAATTAATTTCATTGAAATACTAAGTTAGTTTCGAGAAAAAATGGCAAATAGGCATTGTAAGCTGAAATAGGCATTTATAGGCAAAGTTAACTTCATGGAAACAACTCTAGGGTCGTCGATATGAACTTATATGAAGTCACTTTTACAATATCTATAATAAATAACTGTAGGCATTTTCCCTAACATCCGGTCTCTAAAGATGAGTATCACATTGCAGTTGTGCATTGCCAACAATTGTTTTTTTTTGGCATTCCTTAGGAAAACCAGGCTATCTTCAGATGTGACATGTGTTAATTTAATGCAAAAAATAGACATATTAGGATTTATGACAGTATTTATCTTTGAAGTAAGTCAACCTCCTTTTTCATTTGGCACTTTGAGCCCCCCTGATATTGTAGAATCCTGTCATATGTATTTGAGTGGTTTTTATTGACCCATAGTTTCATATCCTAATAAAACATGGGCCTAATTTCTCCATATAATCAGATGTGGATTTTCTTAAGAAGTCTGCACTTGCCACTGCAATGTCTCATTCATCCATTAAAATTTTCGTCCATCATTACTGATCCAGAAAACCCCAATTTTATCTGTCTTTATCTTTCATAATTTGGATGCTATTGGATAATCATTCCATCATCATAAATTTGGTGAATAGTATGGCCCGAATACATTCTATTAATGTCATCCAATTCTGTCACAGGGTGTTTTTCGTTTGACTGCATTTCTGTGCAAAGAAAATCTAGGTAAAGATTTCAATAGGCTTTAGGGCTTCGTCACAAACTCTTTGTACTATCTGTGCTGTAATCCCCACATCTTTTTGCTGATGCATTTTTTTTGGGAATTTCTGCAAGAAATTGTATATGTTATAGTTTTTTTTTTTTTTGCTATGACTTTAAAAATCAGATTGTCTTTATCTTCCCCTTTCAACTGCGTGTCGAACTGGCGTTGAACTACCAGAAGGTCTGATTTTAACCTTTTATAGTATCATAAAGAATTGTTATATTAATAATATTAAATAATATATTAACTGTATATTAAAGTTTATTTACAACATTTGAAAAAAAAATCACAGTAAATAAAATTTAGTGAATATTGTAATGCACTTAATTACATTTAACAATGATGAATGAATCACACAGACTGCAAGCATTTATAAAGATTATTCGGTTTTCCGATATCTTATTTTGCTTTACTTCTTCAGCGTTGCATTCGGTTTGAGTTAGTCTTGTACTCAAGTCAAACCCTGCACTGAGTTTTAAGACATGCAAGGAAAGGAGATTGGCACTCCAATATGACCTTGATCTTAACTAATAAAAATATCCATCCATAGTAATCTATCTGCCCGAGGGCAGGTTCCTTCACATGCAATCATAGCATTTTCATGCTATGCTTGCAGCTTTACTGGGGATATGTAGGTGTGGTAGCTTCCCGTTGCTTTCCACACCGGTTGAAAGATGACGATGAATGTTGGCCATATGATTTCGGGGACCATTTTGGGCCTTAAAGTTTTCCTGACATTTGTCTTACAGGTGAGGAAAAACCCAATAAAACCTCACCCAGAAAAACTGCCCCGACTGGGGATCGTACCCGGACCCACTGAGTGACAAGGCAGGCACGCTACCTTGAGACTACATGTTGTGGACAATAAAAATCATATGGGACTATAATAGCACTTTATTGAATATATGTATGGGAAATAACACTATGAGGTTTAGTTTAATTGTAATTTGAGTTATTTTTTGACTCCGCCTCAAATTCTTGATTTTTATGCAGACTAGTTTCCATCACCTATCTATGCGACATTTTCAATGCTTCACAACTTGTTTTCTGGCAGTTGTTCCCATCCTGTAAATTGATTTCTGCTCCCTCTATTGGCTGACCGATGAACTTCCAAATCAAACTCTCTTTCTTTTCACTGGGAATTTCAAAATTCAAGGTTTTCTTTTTATTCTTGCATATGGAAATGTTTTTTTTTCCCCCCCCAAATTGTAGAGAATCCTTAGATTATTTTTCTAACTGTTAAGTAATTGTGCCCTAGTTCCAATTATTAAAGATTCAATATATTATAGAAACAAAACAGGAAA
This sequence comes from Diploptera punctata, assembly GCA_030220185.1. Lineage (NCBI taxonomy): Eukaryota > Metazoa > Arthropoda > Insecta > Blattodea > Blaberidae > Diploptera > Diploptera punctata. The sequence continues at coordinate 36,256 of JASPKZ010005107.1, forward strand.
GGAATTTAAGTAAAGATGAAGAGACACACGTAAAAATGTTAAAAGGCTGAAGAAACAGAAAAAATCTGCAATAGTTGCACATACATGGTCAAAAAAAACACCGAATTTGTATTCTGATCGTCCGAGGAGAAGGGATACTGACAAAGAAGGCAGTCTGCAATTAAAATCTCCTAACATAGGACATGCAATCTCAAAAATGTGATTGCTTGAAGTTTAATAGAAGTTTGTGAATTGTTATTCATATATATATAGAAGTATGTGAAATGTAGTAGATATATATTAAATTAGTAGCTGCAATGTTTAATATAGTACAATGAAGTGTTAAAAAATGATACATGAATATAAATAACTGGTAATATGACAGTATGTTTTCTTCATTTATTTTGTGATTCGACAAGAATCAGGTCCTCTGAGAACAATTTTATATATATTAATTTCAAACAAATATTTTCAACATAATATATGTTAGTAAGGGGTTTGATCCCTGGTCGGGGGGCAGTTTTTCTGGGTGAGGTTTTTTATCAGGGTTTTTCCTCACCTGTTAGACAAATGTCAGGAAAACTTTTAAGGCCCAAACGGTCCCCGAAATCATATGGCCATCATCATCATCCTTATCCTTCACCGGTGTGGAAAGCAACGGGAAGCTACCACACCTACAGTTCTCTAGTAAAGCTGCAAGCATGGCATGAAAATGCTATGAATTGCAGTGAAGGACCTGCCTTCGGGCAGAATTACTACGGATGGATATGTTAGTAAAAACTTTGTGAAAGTGAATTTTACATTTATGAAAGAGTTAAGTTGTGAGGACTTCCCGATTCGGAGAATCCAGAGTTCATGATGACAACTGGGCATTATCAGGAGTTTAAACATTTTTGTTCTATGGGATTTATTTATATGATTGTGAAGTTTTAATCGTTGGCACTGAACAAAAATCAAAGTTCAATATTTTAGCATTAAATGACTGAAAGCGATTTGTTGGCTCCAAAAAAAAATGATTCCCTGAAAGTTTCAGAGGCCAGAAAAATAAATTATGCAAGTTATATTGGCAACAGGGTACATTAAGTGAACAATTTAGCTTAAGACGGTATTATCAATGAAAAGCACTCTTTTAACTAAAAAAAAACCAATATCTTTATTATACCTAGATTAACAATCATACAGATTTTCAGCATTTGGAATCTGTAACTGTATGAGTAACTATATGTAAACTAAGCAAAAAGAGTTAATCTTGCTGAATGATGTAACTTGGTAGGCTCGTAGTTTTACCAATGACAAAGAGATGCGGATCATTTCCTAAATGAAAAAAAAGTGCTTCTAAGTGTTGGAATAAATTTGTTTTAAGTAAAATTAATGACTTTTTGCCCCTATTTACCCCCTATATCTCGATTAAGTTGTTCTTTCTGGATAATGGTGGTGATAGGCTTGTAGTTCTGGCGACAACAGAAGAGATTCTAATAATTTTCAATTTGAAAAGAGTACCTTCCAAATGTTTAAATTATTTATGTAAAATAATTAAATTTCTATTATGTGTATTCTCCCATAACTTAAAAAGTTGATCTTTTCTGGGCAAGGAAATTAGGTTGACTCATAGTTCTAGTCATAACAATGAGATCCTAATTATTTTTAGAAGAAAACAAATAATTATGTAAATTGTTTAAATAAAATTAACAAATTTTTGTCTCCATGTACATCCATATTTCGAAGAGTTAATGTTTCTGGACAATGAAATTAGTAGCCTCATAGTTCTAGTGAAAACAGAGGGATCCAAGTCATTTTCAAATCAGACCAAGTGCTCTCCAAATGTTTAAATAGAATGTTTTATGTAAAAAATTTAATTTTTTCCCTTTTCGGACGATAAAATTTGGTAGGCTCAGTTCTAGGAATGACATACCATTTGTTTTCTAGAACGAAAAAAGTGCTTTCAATTGTTTTAAGTAAAATCATTGACATATTGCCCCTGTTTAACACATATCTCTAAGAGATTAATTTTTTCCAGATGAAAAAATTGCCTTGCATTTCATGTGATGATAAAATTATCATATTTGTTTATTAGAATGAAACAAACTTATTCCAATTATTTTAAACAAATACTTCAAGTCAAATAAACTTTTTTGCCCAATTTACCCCCATAACTCTTGTATTAAAGCTTGGGATGCGACACTATTTAGGGATTGTTAGTCTAGGTATATCAATTTTTGTTTTTAGAGTTAAACTAGTGCTTCTTATTAATAAAATCTTCTTAAGCTAATTGTTTACTTATTGTACCCTTTTGCCAATATTAGTCATTAGAGTTTTGTATTTGCAATCCTCTGAAACTTTCAGGGAATCATTTTTCTGGAGCCAAGGAATAGCTTTTTTGTGGAGTATTTTAATTGCCAACAATTATGTTTATACACTGTGATTTTTCATTGGATTGCCAGCATTAAAACTTTGCGATCAGATTTATATTTTCATTCCACACATTCAACCCGTGTAATATTTAAATCTATTATATTTATTTTTAAATAAATTTGTGCGTTAACCGTAGTTTAAACTCCAGCCACTGGATCCTGGCTATGATGTTATTAGGTTGAAACAGGGGGGGGAGAAGAAACTCGCCCTCCCACTGCCCAATAAGGAAAATAGATTGAGTGGGAGTAGAATGTCCTACCACAACCAATCCACTGTTCTTGATGCAGCTATATAGCACGCTAGTAAAAAACAACAGAGCTTGAGATACCAGTGGCTGGAAGTTCAGTTTTAATTTTTAGAAATAATACAGTTGTAAAAACAAATCTTTTTATAGGCCTATATTAGTTGAGTGAAGATAAGGTTGCTTTAACTTTGCCAGTTTAAATAAAATTTATTTTTTGTTATTATTATTATTATTATTATATTATTTATTATTATTATTATTATTATTACTAATTATCATTATCATTATTTTGAATATGGGTTATGAAGTTATGTTAGATAGGAAATAACCCTATGAGGTTTTTTAATATTGTTATTTTTTATTCTTTCACTCACCGCATACTTCATAACTCCTCGCAAACCCAGGGTGTCTTCACATCATTTGTGACATTCTCAATTGCTGGGTCACGTTCACAACTCTGCACGTGACAACCGCATTGAGAATGTCACACATGATGTGAAGAAACCCTGGGTTTGCGAGGAGTTATGAAGTATGCGGTGAGTGAAATAATAAAAAATAAACGATGGGTTATTGAAGTTTGTGTGTTTACAGAATGGCAAATAATGCCTGCATATGTGGAAGGTCCTGAGCGGATGAAGCATTTGGAACAAAGAATTGAAGAGACCTATATTTTCCAGCAGGGCCTGTTGTAGGTAAGCATTGGCACAGTGATTGACAATGAATACCAATAAGTTTACAGTCAACTCTTGATCATTTTGGGTCCGAATATTCAGGTTTTGCAAGTTGATTTCTTGCATTGATTTCAACATCTATTCATCCAGGCAGTGTACGTTGAGGGCCTTGTGCGACTCCTAAGATCTCAAAGGAGGAATTTTCCATGCCAGTGCTTTGTTTTGATGTCCCAGGAATATTTGGTATTGAGGATAGTAACGAAGCATAGCTTTTGGAATTCCGTTGAGATAATGATTTCTGCAGTGTTCTAGTAGTTTTGTATATGATGTAGAATGGGTTCTACACCCAACTACTCATAATTAATTAGCTGGTATGCAACGGGACTTCTAGGCCTGCCATGCCATGGAGTTACGTCAGGGCTTCGTTAAGGAATTTGTAAAAAGTAATTAAGTTAGGCTATGGTTTAATCTAACTAGCGTGATGATAAATCCGGAGGAATATCACAGCATGGAGCATGTCAAACTACTGCCTGCTCGCCTCCAGATCTGTTTAATGATTTGTCTTAAAAAGGTGGCGTACAAAATGCCCTAAGTTTAGTTGTGCAAAACAACTTTCAAATTTTTGTGGGTTAGATTCTCTCTTCAGGGCAACTATTTCGAAAATTATTAACTGAAAACCTCATAATTAAAATAATAAATTATGAAATATTTACCCTAAAAGGTCTGTCTCCTCATCTTTATATATTCTGTAGCACTTTAAAGACTAGTCCCATCATCAGATAGGTGACCTCAGGACTAGTCCCATCATCAAATAGGTGACCTCAGGACTAGTCCCCTCACTGAGTCACCCACATAGGTGACATCAGGACTAGTCCCAACATCAGATAGGTGACCTCAGACTAGTTCCCATCATCAGATAGGTGACCTCAGGACTAGTCCCATCATCAGATAGGTGACCTCAGGACTAGCCCACCTCCGGACATCAGATAGGTGACCTCAGGACTAGTCCCATCATCAGATAGATGACCTCAGGACTACTCCCATCATCAGATAAGTGACCTCAAGACTAGTCCCATCATCAGATAGGTGACCTCAGGACTAGTCCAATCATCAGATAGGTGACATCAGGACTAGTCCCATCATCAGATAGGTGACCTCAGGACTAGTCCCATCATCAGATAGGTGACCTCGGGACTAGTCCCATCATCAGATAGGTGACCTCAGGACTAGTCCCATCATCAGATAGGTGACCACGGGGGACTAGTCCCATCATCAGATAGGTGACCTCAGGACTAATCCATCATCATCAGATAGGTGACCTCAGGGACTAATCCCATCATCAGAGAGGTGACCTCAGGACTAGCCCCATCATCAGATTAGGTAGACCTCAGGACTAGCCCCATCATCAGATAGATGACCTCAGGACTAGTCCCATCATCAGATAGTGTGAACCTCAGACTATACATCATCAGATAGGTGACCTCAGGACTAGTCCCATCATCAGATAGGTGACCTCAGGACTAGTACCATCATTAGACAGGTGACCACGGGACTAGTCCCATCATCAGACAGGTGACCTCAAGACAAAGTCCCATCATCAGATAGGTGACCTCAAGTACTAGTTCCCATCATCAGATAGATGACCTCCAGGAACTAGTCCCATCATCAGATAGGTGACCGCAGGACTAGTCCCATCATCAGATAGGTGACCTCAGGACTAGTCCCATCATCAATAGATGACCTAAGGACTAGTCCCATCATCAGATAGATGACCTCAGGACTAGTCCCATCATCAGATAGATGACCTCAGGACTATTCCCATCATCAGATAGGTGACCTCAGGACTATTCCCATCATCAGATAGGTGACCTCAGGACTAGTCCCATCATCAGATAGGTGACCTCGACGAGCACTAGTCCCATCATCAGATAGATTGACCTCAGGACTAGTCCTATCATCAGATAGGTGACCTCAGGAACTAGTCCCATCATCAGATAGGTGACCTCAGGACTAGTCCCATCATCAGATAGGTGACCTCAGGACTAGTCCCATCATCAGATAGATGACCTCAGGACTGGTCCCATCATCAGAACAGATGACCTCAGGACTGGTCCCATCATCAGACATAATGACCTCAGGACTAGTCCCATCATCAGATAGATGACCTCAGGACTAGTCCCATCATCAGATATATGACCTCAGGACTAGTCCCATCATCAGATAGATGACCTCAGGACTAGTCCCCATCATCAGATAGATGACCTCAGGACTAGTCCCATCATCAGATTGATGACCTCAGGAACTAGTCCCATCATCAGATAGGTGACGTCAGGACTAGTCCCATCATCAGATAGGTGACCTCAGGACTAGTCCCATCATCACATAGATGAACCTCAGGACTGGTCCCATCATCAGACAGATGACCTCAGGACTAGTCCCATCATCAGATAGATGACCTCAGGACTAGTCCCATCATCAGATAGATGACCTCAGGACTAGTCCCATCATCAGATAGATGACCTCAGGACTAGTCCCATCATCAGATAGGATGACGTCAGGACTAGTCCCATCATCAGATAGGTGACCTCAGGACTAGTCCCATCATCACATAGATGACCTCAGGACTGGTCCCATCATACAGACATGACCTCAGGACTAGTCCCATCATCAGATAATGACCTCAGGACTAGTCCCATCATCAGATAGATGACCTCAGGACTAGTCCCATCATCAGATATATTGACCTCAGGACTAGTCCCATCATCAGATAGATGGACCTCAGGACTAGTCCCATCATCAGATAGATGACCTCAGGACTAGTTCCATCATCAGATAGATGACCTCAGGACTAGTTCCCATCATCTGATAGATGACCTCAGGACTAGTCCCATCATCAGATAGGTGACCTCAGGATCTAGTCCCATCATCAGTTAGTTGACCTCAGGACTAGTCCCATCATCAGATAGGTTGACCTCGGGACTAGTCCCATCATCAGATAGGTGACCTCAGGACTAGTCCCATCATCAGATATGTGACCTCGGGTCTAGTCCTATCATCAGTTAGGTGATCTCAGGACTAGTCCCATCATCAGATAGGTGACCTCAGGACTAGTCCCCATCATCAGTTAGGTGACCTCAGGACTAGTCCCATCATCAGGTAGGTGACCTCAGGACTAGTCCCATCATCAGTTAGGTGACCTCAGGACTAGTCCTATCATCAGATAGGTGGACCTCAGGACTAATCCCATCATCAGATATGTGACCTCAGGACTAGTCCCATCATCAGATAGTGACTCAGACAGTCCATCTTCAGGTAGGTGACTTCAGATTTGAATCCTGCCGATGATGGAACTAGTCCCAAAAGCGCAACAGATAAACAAACTATTAAAGTTGAGGAGATGGACCTTTTAGGTAAATATTTCAAATTTTATATTTTAATTTTGAATAATACCTCAACGGAACTACATCATGAATCTTATTAATGTTAAACCTCATAATGTTATTTCCCATAATTAATTTATGAATTGCTATTGGTTTATTCGTCCACCGCTGTGTTCTTGAGGTAGCAGGCTGCTTTGTCACGCAGCAGGCCTGGGTTCGATTCCCGGTTGGGACAAGGCTCCTGGGCGAGGTTTTTTTCTCATCTCCAAGACAAATGTCAGGATGCTTAGGGCCCAACGGTCCCTGAAAATCATTCGGCCATCATCATCATTATTTCACTTCTGTGGAAAGCATTGGGAAGCTACCATGCCTGTAATTCCCTAGTAAAGCTGCAAAGTATAGCATGAAAATGCTATGATTGCAGTGAAAGTCCTATGGATGGATGGATGGATGGTTTATTCATATGTTGGCAAAAGTTGAAATCTTTGATTATTACAGAACATGTTACTGTGATGTTTCTGTTTTGTGCACTTTTTGTAAAATTGTAAAATAATGAAATGAGACGTAATATGAAATTAAATAAAATGATAACTTTTCATTTTAAAATTAATTAAAATGCAAAAGAGAACATATTATGAAAATAATTCATGTGTGCAATCCCTGCTGCATTTATTGGTTTCTAGCTTCAACAAGACAACTGTACAGGCGCAAAACTCAAAGAAATTCTGGAAAATAGAGACCACACATAGCGATGAAATTCCTGCTAAAGATGATGAACCATCATTTTTAAAATCTGATAACAGCAGATGGAGCAGTTTTGCAACAAATTCAAGTTCACACCTGTCTTATGAACAGGAAGAAGTTCCGTCAAGATTGAATTTGTCACATTCAAGTCCAAGTTACAGAAACTATGAAGATGATACTGCAAGGTCACGTTTTTCTTACTTGAAATCTCAAGATACTTCCTCCTCTGCCCAGTTCATCTCTGTTGTCGAGGGACTACACTTCACCTTCATTAGATCGTCTCTGTCAGGCACAAGGAATGATGACAGTTTCTTGAGAACCAGGAACATATATACAGGTAATTCACTTTATCTCTAATAGTGAGTGGAGAACATATTTTTAATGAACCACCTCATATATTTTCAAATTTGTTTGATACCAGCAGTTTCAGACTTAACTGAAGAGGGACAAGATTGCCTGAAACTGCCGGTATCAAATAAATTTGAAAATGTATGAGGTGAGTCGTTAAAAATATGTTCTCCACTCTCTATTAATGATATAACCTCATAATGTATACTTCCCAATATTAATTTAAATATCACTTTATCTTATTCTTACACTTTCCCATCTGCCTTGATCCACTTCCTCCAGAGTTCCTGTTTTTCTCCCATCTTCACCAATTCCTGATTCCCTTTCCTCATTTACTTGTTTTTCCTCAGTATTAGCCATATATCCTTTCCACGGTCTTGTCGTTCCTCTTTTTCCTTCAGTTCTAGATTCCATTATTTGTTTGGTTTTCTCCCCTCTTCTATTCTTAACACATGACTGTACCATATCAACTGTTGATTCTGTAAGTTTTTCTTCAGTCTACTACTACTACTAAGAGATGATGATGTTCTAAGCATTGCCCACTGTGCCACGTTTGTAACCAGTTGTGGTTACCTGTTGGCCAATACCTTTGTGGACATCAGTTGGGGGTTTAACCACTTGACCCTCGCATGATGTTTAGCCGTAAGCTTTTCTTCATATAGTCCACACTAATGTGTTTCTTAATCATAAATTATTACTTTTTTAAGTCCTTCAGTTCTGCGCCGTAGCCAAGTGGTTAAGGCAAGAAGCATTGGCACAGAGCTATGGGACTTGTGCTGGTTTGAGTCTCCATGGTGGAAGAAATTTTCTCATGGTATTTCGGCCAGTATGAGACCAGTGCCCACCCAGCATTGTGAGGCATTTGGGTAGCTACAATAAGTAGCGATTCCAGGTTTGAAAAGACCAGCTTTAACGGCTGGGGGACAATACATGCTGACCACATGTCACCCCTACACTGGCTCGATGATTGTCTACCTCTGCCATTAACACATGTGGATGTGAGGCCAGCAGCCGGCTGGTAGGCTAAGGGCCTTCTAGGCCTTTTGTGCCATGGAATTATTAATTATTAATAAGTCATGGGTTGTAAGGGGTAGTGACGTGTGTATAAACCTCTCCTACCCAATTCTCATCCTCACCTTCTCATGGTACAACCCTTTTTCACAAACAAGGCTCTGAGGACCGAGTCACAGCGGTATAACCATTCCGTCGGGTACTGAGTAAATGCGGTATCCTAATGTCTGTCCAGAGACCACTGGACTACTTAGCGTCGGGCCAGTAACCTGTCCTAAGGAACTTCAAACTACTTTCAGGTCCTCAACATCGCAAAAATCCAGAAGGAATTGAAATATGAGACACCCCACAGCAAAGAAGATATGGTTAAAAAAAACGGCACAATGATATTGTAAGATATGCAACCTGGAATACCAGGAGCGTCCACTCAAAAGACTTTGGATGGTGTTTCTCTTGAGGCCAAAACAGGTCAACAAATGGCCCAAATTCGTGTGAATGTACTATGATGATGACGATAATAAATCATTCAAGTACACAGTATCACCGATAGTTTGTTTCTTTGGACTGCAGACACCATTGAATTCTTCACAATTACAAACTACATGTACTGTGAGTTGCCAACCACCACCTTCCAGACCACACTAACTTACTCTCAAACTGCTCTGCAGGATCATGTATAGCGAGCAGAGAGTCCTGAAAGTATCAGCATTTGCCATTCTTCGGTGAATAGATCCTTTCCCAAAATCAAACCATCGAGAAGCAATGACAAACTATTAGCAAGCTCCCAGCAGGCGCATTCCCAACACATGAGTCATGACTAGAGCGCGGAATTTTATGAAATTTCATGTTGTAAACTATAAGTCGGAGAGCATTGCGAACAAAGTATCTTCACATTTTATGAAGTGTAGAATTGAATGGGACCAAAAAAAAATTTCATATTTCATAATATTTTGACAAAAAGTTCATATTTTAGCAAATATTTCATATTGCTTCATATTTTCAACATTTAAAAAAAATATATTTTTTCCAATAACACTTCTAGGAATTTTGTTAAAAATATTTTTTTTGAAGTGACTGTACCTCTGGTAAGTTTTTGACATTGTAAATCGTAGACAAGTGGAAATTCTCCAGAATTCCTTTCTGGACAAAACAAAATACCGTTAACCGGCAATAAAACAACAAGATGAGTCAAGAGATGGATGGGGTTTATCCGTAACTTGGCCCGCTGGAACGAGAACATGATGAACTGATGACAGATTGATAAGTTTAAGGACAATAGTAGATTAGTGACCACCCACTCTTACCTAGGCAATTTCTTCACTTTGCTTGTGTACAGACATACTTGGTGGTTGCTACTATGTGAAAAACAAGATGCCAAAAAACTGGAGTTCGCGATTGGATTTCAGCATTTAAATGCTACACCACGGATGGTTAAAATAGTGTTTTGCACTTACTGTAGTAAAGAGTATGTTCATTTTATATTTGAAATATATTTAAAATAACTAAATAATATTCTTTCTTAGCCTACATTTTATAAATTGCAATCTCTTGTGTCAAAATTAAAATTGTTCCTATAACTCGATTTTATAGGTATCAGCAAATACCAAAATAAATAAAAAAACCACAACTCAATTATAATTAAATTAATGTTATTGTTACATGTACATATATTGAAGCTCAGTATAGTTTATGCAATGTAAATAGCTAACATACCAAACTGTACATAGTCTCAATTTTGTCAGTCCTATATTTCATGGAAAGCTTTCTGTTTTGGTTATGTATTGTTTCTTGGATTTCATAATTAAATATAATTGAATAAATAATTAATTCTTTTTTACCATACGTATATCAATACCAACAACTAATTTAAGGTAATTGCTACATATACAATTACTGGAAGATAAATTATATTTGAAATGTTAAATTAGTAAAAAAAACAATTACTGGAGTTTGATATCTTTATGCAATGAGAATAGTAATCATGCCAAATTGTACCTAATCTAAATTTTTTAGTGCTATAATTTCATGCAAGTCTGTTTGTTTTGGTTGCTATGTTTTGTTCCTTGGATTTTGAAATTCATAATTAAATATCAATGAATAACTTAATGGATTTGTTTATATATATATATATACTCCAGTAGACATGGATCTATTTATTAACAATGTTTCAAATCGTAAGCATGATCTTTCTACGGGTATGGGAATTAATTAAAAGCTAATTAAAATAAGAAATATAGTGATATCGTGAATTTTTGAACCACCAATAGGTCTACTTGTCTCATTTACATGACTGTTGGATCCTCTATATTCTTAACCGAATGTAGTATATGAAAAAATATATATGTAATAAAGTTAATAAAATAATAGCTTCATAATATTTTCGTGTTACATTTTTCATATTTTTCATATTTTCTTATTTTGATTTCATATTTTGGTAAATTGAATGTACTATGATGATGACGATAATAAATCATTCAAGTACACAGTATCACCGATAGGTTGTTTCTTTGGACTGCAGACACATTGAATTCTTCACAATTACAAACTACATGTACTGTGAGTTGCCAACCACCACCTTCAGACCACAACTTACTCTCAACTGCTCTGCAGGATCATGTATAGCGAGCAGAAGGTCCTGAAAGTATCGGCATTTGCCATTCTTCGTGAATAGATCCTTCCCAAAATCAAACTATCGAGAAGCAATGACAACCTATTAGCAAAGCTCCCAGCAGGCATTCCCAACACATGAGTCATGACCAAAGAATTCCTTTACACCATATAAGGTGAGAATTGAGAGTCTTTGTTGCAGCCAGCAAAATTAAAAAACCTTCCCAACATTGCATCACAAATATAATCTGGGTAATCTATCTGCAGTCTGATGCCAGAGCCAAGTGGTTAAGGCAAGATGCCTTGGCACAGAGCTACAGGAATTGTGCTGGTTTGAGTCTCCATGGGGGAAAAATTTTCTCATGGAATTTCAGCCAGTATAGTTTTGGGTAGTTACAATTAGTAGCGGCTCCAGGTTTAGAAAATGAGCTATAACAGTTGGGGAGATTGGACATGCTGACCACATGTCACCCCTACACTGGCTGGATAGATCATCTTCCTCTGTGATTAACACATGGTGGATGTGAAACCAGCAGATGGCTAGTAGGCTAAGAGCCTTCTAGGACTGTTGCACCATGGAGTTTTTTTTTTGTATCCCTGCCTGTTGATATGCAGTTTGTTCTAATGATTGGTTCACGTGCCTTTATTTTGTTAGAGTGATAACACAATTGAAATTGTGAGGCATTTAATATTGTTAACATATTTTTGTCTACAGATACAAGATCAGAGATGTCACCTCGCTACAGATTGCCAGGATTTCCAGAGGAACATTCAGCAAGAATGGCCAGGTTAACATTGTAAAATCAAGTAGGCCTAAATTATATACAGGTGTCCGAAAATTCCCCAACCATTTCTGAGAAACACTAATTTTTTACTCTCTATTGTATGTAATCTGAAATATGTTGACCATACAACAACAAATAGACGTCGTAAGTTGGAGACTCAATGGACTGCCCTTCGCTGAGGTACAAGAATGGTTTCACCGAAGGCACTGAACAGAAGCCCCAATGTGAACAACCATAAGAGGTTTGGTGAACAAGTTCAAGAGAACTGGGAATGTTTGTGACGAGAAACGTTCTGGACGGCCATTGACTTCACAGGAAACTGTGCAGACCATACGACAGGCGATCTTGCAGAGTTCAAAAGCGTAGGTACGTCGTCTCAGTCAGGAACAACGGCATCCCAAAATCCACTGTGTGGCAAATCTGCACTTCGTCATCATCATCCTGCCAGGTATTAGTCCTAGAAGAAATGTTACGGCCTGAGAAAAGCGGTTTTCATGCCATCTTTTCATAGGTCGACCAAGTGACCATTTCCCATTTGGACAGTTAGTTCGTTATTGCCTTGGGGTCCTGGATCTAGCCATTCTTGAGACATGTTCCTTCCAGTTTAGCTGATATTTGGAGATGTAGTCCAGTATTGGTGACACATTAAGTTCTTGAAGGAACTTGCACTATGTACTGAAGAAAAAGGCTTACCACATCCAGGTGCTCCATCATCTTGAACCTGAAGACTATGCGGCACACATGGCCATGTGCCATGACTTAATTGAAGCAGTAAACAATGAAGATTTGTTGGAACACGACCTATTCAGTGATGAGGCTACCTTTCATACCTGTGGTCTTGTCAATCGCCATAACAGCAGGACATGGGCTGATGAACAACCAAACATCACCATGGAAGGTGAATGTATGGTTGGGCCTCACCCAGAGTGCATTTACAGTACAGTCTTTTTTGCTGAAGCAACAGTTAATTCAACATCGTGCCTGGACATACTTGAGCTATTCCTGAAGCCCCAATTGTTTGCCGACAACATTCTGGATTCAGTGGTGTTCCAACAAGACGGCGCCCGCCACACTTTGCACACATTGTGTGTGATTATCTCAACCAGATATTCCCAGGACGCTGGATTGGACGAGGCCTCACCACGGATCAGGGCAGCATGCTCGCCTGATCTAACACCCTTGGACTTCTTTGCATGGGGTTACAACAAGAGTCAGGTTTACAAGGTCAAGATTAGGCATTTGCAACACCTGCATGAACGCATTTTCGGCATCGGTGCATACAATTACCCCTTGTGTTTAGGTGCGCTGAGAAGAGATGGCAACTCTGCTTCGATATGGAGGGCAGTCATGTTGAACTACAGTGATTTTGTCCAATTACAGTGTCTTCTTTGATACTGCAAACATTTGATTTGAATTAAACTGCTCCTTCCCAGAAATGGTTAGAGACTTTTCGGACACCCTGTATATATATCTCTTTATTTTTTTCCCCATGGCAAGACAGGTGTAAAAGCCCCTTGATATACTGGCCTCACTTCCATCCAGTAGAGAGGCTATAACTCTGCTAGTCAAGTTCCCCACGCAGGGACTCAAAGCACTGAAGGTTCTTTGGCTCGGAAGGCTCTAAGCTTGTAGTTCTCTAACTTTTAATCACATATCCTGTTGTTAGGGAAAATATAACTATCTTAATAATAAAAAAAATATCAGACAAATTACTGTTGTAGATTGTAATTACTGACCTGATATATTAATACATATACAGGTGTTACCGAAATAAGCAAATTATTCGTGTGATGGTAAGGAACATCCATACTTGTATTTTAACAGAATGAACCTTGGGTCGGAAATGCATTGTGTTGGGGTCTACAGAATAAAACAGCATTTAAAAATTGTTGAACACATTGTGTTATTTCCTACATATATTAAATAATGAAACTATTCACATTTGAAGAGAAAAATTATACGTCAGACCGGGACTTGAACCCAGGACCCTTGGTTCTCTAGACCAAGTGCTCTACCATCTGATCTACCTGAGCAAGTACCGATCTAAACGCAAATTTTTCTCTTTATACTTTGTAATTCCCACCCACCAAATGCTATGAAGCCTTTACTTCTATCTTTGCAAATGGTGGCTCCTATATTAAGAAGACATATTTGGGAATTATACATTACATTATAATGCCAGTACGGCTTTTTTCAATGTTTTTATTATTAATTTCATACATCTCAATGATGGATAAATCATATTTGAAGAGAAAATTTATTCTCTTCGGATATGACTCATCCATCATTGAGATGTATGAAATTAATAATAAAACATCAATGAAAATATTGTTGCATTTCAGACATATCCAACCACAACCGAAGCAGAAAGGCCTGCAACTTATAATTTATGGGGCTACAATTCTGACAGTAGTCATCTTACTCTATATTCTGTACAATGTAAGTAACATGTTATATCATCATCATCTCCTATCAGGAGCATAGGGCATCCACAAAGCGTCACCAACAGATGCTATTCTGAGCTAACTTCTTCATAGTAATATGTAGATTAATACACTCAGACAAGTCGTCTGAATCAATTTTTAAATAGAAGAATTTCTCATAAATTAATTATGGGATATAACATTATGAGGTTTTCAAGTTAACATCTAATAAAATATGAGTCTTGAAATCTCATCTCTTGCTCCGTGATCTTCAAGCACAGAACTGCAGTTTCTGGAGGCATTCCTCCCATCTTCAGTCTTTACGACTCTTCGAGTAAAGATGGATGAAGATGGGAGGATGCCTCCAAAAACTCCAGTTCCATGCTTGAAGATCACGGAGCATGAGGTGAGATTTCAACTCATTATTTATTAGTTATTAAGAAGAATTTTGGCTCAACTGCACTTCTACTAGCGCTTGATTTTTCAGTTATATTGTTGTAAACTATAGCTCTTCTTCTGTATTTACTAACATTATTTAATATTTTAAACTTTTTCAAACAATTTTTATAACATTATTAGACAATTTTGAAGTATTTATTTAAATATGCAAATCACGATATTATGACACTGTTAGACAATATTGTGATGCTAATTGCTATTTTCTCCACAGAGTATATTACTTAGTCTATGATTTTTCTTTCACTATTTTGGGTTTATCGCTGGTTGGATCAGCATTAGGGAGTGATAAGTAAGTGTACACCCATTTTTAATAAACGTTTGGTAATTTTAATGTTAATATATTTTTTTAACATATATTGGGGATTTTATTACAAATATTGGTCTCATGTTAAAGGTGTTTAATAGCGATGGATAGTAATCAAGGATGATAATCGATAAGTGGTTCAATTGTGGGTTATCGCTGGCTCTATAAACTCTGGCGCATGCGCATTGTTGTTCTTTAGGACTTTGAAAATATGTCACGCTAGTTTAAGTGCAGTTTTTCCAGAATTTCTTCCTAATCCTGGACATGAACCCTAAACCTCCGGCTTTATGCATTGATGCTCTTTCCACCTTGAGCTATCCAGGCAAGTTCATGTCCTGTTACAAAAGTTTCTCTCTTGTAATACCACATCACAGCAGCAGTAAAAGTTAATACACATTGCAGTTGGGTTGCTTTTAGATCATGAAAACGTTATGTTTGGATTTGTTATGCTAATTTAAGTTATAAGATGTTTTTATGATAGTAATATGTAAATTTATGCCATAGCACTAAGACACTGCACTACAAGCCGGAAGGTCGAGAGTTCGAGTCCCAGTGGGGTCAGGATTTTTATACTGACCCAAACCTTCTGGCGGCACTATGGCCCTGGGGTTGACTCAGCCTCTAATGGAAATGAGTACCAGACACTTGTTCTGGGAGTAAAGGCAGCCGTCATGCAGGGCTGACACCAAGTGCCGATTGTCTAGAAAAGGTGGGAGCCTTAACCTCCCACTGCCCCAAGGGCCTCCTGAGGCCTGTAGTGGGAACACTTTACTTTATGCACTTACAAGGGAACTGTAAAACATTGCATGCCGAAACCTACCTTGAAATTTCTCCCAGAGAAGCATTGCGATGTACCAAGTCCATGTGCAAAAAAATATCTGCATTTTTCAACTGCAAGGCACAGAAATTGAAGCTAGAATCCAGCAATGGGAACTCACTGTGTGTAGCAGAATAGACTCCCTGCTTGATGTGGAGTGGAGAGAGGCAGGTGTGGACAGTGTGTAGTGAGGGTTATCCAATCCATCAAGTGAGGAGTTATTAATTCCCTGTAGTTTAAATGAGAGATTTATTTGGTGCTGGATTTTAGTGCCTTGCAGTTAAAAACAGTAGATAACTTTTTGGACATGGTTTTACCTAAAATATGAATATGAAAAAATATGTAGGTCTTATATTTTCTACTTATCTAAACTAAATGCTCTGGATCCTTCGCACAGGCAGAAGTTTGACAGGAACATAAACACCTGTTTAATACAAGGTTACGAAAACACCACTGCTGTAAGCTAAGTGGGGATTTTTCAATAATTACTTTGAAGGTGGGATTGCAGAACTAGTGCTGTGGTCTGGTTTAATCGGCACTATCTGTATGACATTTAGAAATCAGCTAATAGTGGTGGTTCTATCATTTCTTTGTTTTGGGACAAAGCAATAACACAGGGTCAAAGTAACCCATATTATTGGTTCTTTTTATTTTAAATTGTGTTGTGAGCTTATCATCTAAAATTGTACAATAAAGTAATTATTTTAAAAATATACATTAAAAGTTAACGTTTATTGCAGGCTTGGTCTGAGAATGATCCATACCGTCAAATAGAGGAAGAAGCAAAAAAGTTGATTGAAGAATCCAACCACATGAACATCAAATAACAGAAATTAAAGTCAAAGGCTGAATGTGACTTAACATTTTTTGTCTGAAATATGTTTATTGTGAATTATCAGCATGTATTTATTGAACAATCTAGCAATGAATCATGCACATGCAATTTAAGGGAAAAATTCAAATTATCTTCAAAAGTCCATTATCTTGTATCTAAATTTGTTAAAAATGATGATTATTTGAGTTTGAAATGTAAAAGGTCATCAGGCTTTATATTTGTATGGAATATGAGATATGTATGTTTTATAACTATAGCAATTACATTATATTAATTCCAACATAATGAAAAAATCAGTTGTTTAAACAATCAGTAAATGAACAAGATTTTACTCCTCACCTCATATTTTGTTTCCTATATAAGACTAGTTTTGATGAACTTCGCTCATCGTCTACTGGCACCTGACTGCTGATTTGACAGTTAGTATTCCTTTAGTTTTCTTCCCTCTGTTGCTGGACCAGTGAACTTCCAAATCAAATCCTGTTCCCCAAGAATTTCAGA
Organism: Diploptera punctata; assembly: GCA_030220185.1. Taxonomy (NCBI): domain Eukaryota; kingdom Metazoa; phylum Arthropoda; class Insecta; order Blattodea; family Blaberidae; genus Diploptera; species Diploptera punctata. The sequence goes on from JASPKZ010005107.1 coordinate 53,776, forward strand.
ATTCATTATATTGTCTTCGTATTTTTGGTTGTAGGTTTTTTTCCCCCCAAACTGTGAGTTCCCAAGACATCTCTAATTAAGTTATGTAGATAGGAAATAACACTATGAGGTTTTTTAATATTGTTTATTTTTTTATTTCACTCACCTCATACTTCATAACTCCTCGTAAACCCAGGGTTTCGTCACATCATTTGTGACATTCTCAATGCTGTGTCACGTTCACAACTGACGTCCGACTGCCTTCTATCCTGCAAACTGACCTCCGCGCCATCTGATGGCTGACCTACGAACTTCCAAATCAGTCCTCTCTCCTTATAACCGGGTATTTCAAAATTCATAGTTGTTGTATTTACGCTGGAGGGAAAATTTTCTATAGGATCGCAACAGGCCTTGGCCTAATACTTGGAAGGAAAAGAAGAAGAAGAAGAAGAAGATAGTTGTATTTTCATTCTTGCATATGTAAATTTTTTCCCAAATTGTGAGTTCCTTCGGTTTTTCCAATTAAGTCAGCATTGAGAATGTCACAAATGATGTGACGAAACCCTGGGTTTGCAAGGAGTTATGAAGTATGAGGTGAGTGAAAAAAAAATAAACAATACGTCTCTAGTTGTTTTATTAATTTTGCCTTTACTTCAATTTTGTACTCTTCTGACCAAGCGTGAGCAGCTACTGCAGATTTTCTATTTTCCCATATTTTAAATTCCTATCTGATTAAGTTATGTAGGTAGGAAATAACACTATGAGGTTTATTTTAATTTTGTTGTTGTTTCTTGACTCACCTCATACTTCTTAACTCCCTTGCAGATCTAGATTTTGTCACTGTATTTGTGACATTCTCAATGCTGTTCACGTTCACAACTGACGTGCAATGGTTCTCCTCTCCTGCAGACTGACCTCCTTGTCACCGGGTATTTCAAAATTCATAGTTGTGTTTTTATTCTTGCATATGTAATTTTTTCTCCCAAATTGTGAGTTCCTTCGGTTTTTCCAATTATTTAAGTAACATTGCTTTGGTTTCTATTCTATGCTTTTCTGACCAGGCATGTGCAGTTATTGCAGATTTTTCCGTTTCTCCATTTTAACATTTCTGAGGTGTTTCTTTAATCTTGTATTTAGATTCCTTTTTGTTTTTCCTATGTATATCCTTTCACAATCTTTACAATTAATTTGATAAGTTCCTGATTTTTTACAGTCTTCAATCTTTTCATTTTTGTGGTTTTTATTAAATTACCTGAACTGTAATCATTTTTCGGTGCTAATTTAATGTTGAATTTGTTGAAGATATTTGAAACTTGTCAAATACTAAAGGGTGGTATGTTAACTTCTTGAATTGTTCTTTATCTGTCTGAAGAGAACTTTCATTAATCATTTTTTGATCCTTAAATTTATTTATTTTCTTGTATATCATCTTTTTTTGAAATCCATTATCCCTTGCAATTTTTATGATGTGTTTTTTCTCTTTATTGTAATTTTCTTTGCTCATGGGAACATTCACATGTCTGTGTGTTAAACTTTTAAATACTGCCAGTTTGTGTGAAAAATGATTAAATCCTGTAGCTTTTATATAATTGTCAATGTGAGTTTCTTTTCTGAAGATTCCAAATTCTGTTTTCTTTTTTCTTCATTCCTGATCAATTAAGGTCTAAAAATGCTATTTCATGATTATTTTCTACTTCCATTGTAAATTTGTTTTATTTTGAATATTTAACAGTTTAATGGCATCTTCTAATTGTTTCTGTTTTACTATTGCTATGATATCATCTACATATCTTCTCCAAAATTTAAACATCAGAGGGTATGCTTTGGTTACATGACATTCAAAGTTCCCATAAACATATTTGCTAAGAATGGTGATAATGGATTTCCCATTGCAAGTCCTGATCTTTGTCTAAAATAATTTTCTCTAAAGGTGAAGAACATTTGATTTAAGCATAATTTTGTTAATTTTATGTATTCTTTAACGCTATCATCATCTACTTTGTTTTCTTTCTTTTGAAAATTTTAGAAACATTATTGAAAGAAAACAAAGATGTTTTTCTGATACTGCGGTGCTGTGTTAAAAAACATAGAATATGAGTTAAGAAGAATTCACGATTTATTTAATTCTTATTAAGAAAACCTCATAATGCTAAAATTCCAAATTTAGATCTCAACATAAAAAGGAATGAAGAAAGTAAGAGAATTTTGAATACACAGAAAGAAGACACGTATAGATAACTATACAGGGTGTTAATGATTAACACCGACAAACTTTCAGGTATTGTAGAGGTGTCTTAGATAAACAATTTGAGATATGCAACTTGAAGTCTAGAAGTTCAAATTTGCAAGTTATAATAATAAATGTGTTAGGATCCAGTACACCACTGACAATATTTCGAAGATTTCGTTGACAAGCTGTTACATTAGTGTAGACTTTTTTGCAGCTTGATTTCCTGACACCATTTAGCTCAGTGGTAACGTGCCAGTTATGTAATATCATTCGTTAGGAATATGATAGTCAAGGTTCAATCCTCGGTCAAGTTGACCTTTATTTTTTTATATTCTTTCTTCTTGTGTAATATATTGGAAATTTAGTAAAAAATACTGTAGAATTTATTTTAGTACGCACGCCGTAGCGTAGTGGTTAAGGCACTGAGCTACAAGCCGGAGGGTCGAGGGTTCAAGTCCGTTGGGGTCAGGATTTTTATACTGACCCAAACCCTCTGGCGGCACTATGGCCCTGGGGTCGACTCAGCCTCTAACGGAAATGAGTACCAGATGCTTGTTCTGGGGTAAAGGCGGCCGTCACGCAGGGCTGACATCAAAGTGCCGATTGTCTAGAAAAAGTGGGAGCCTTAACCTCCAACTACCCCAAGGGCCTCATGAGGCCTGTTGTGGGATCACTTTACGATGGAGGATAGTAATAAATGACGATTATCTGTACTAGTGTAAAAGAAGGAATACTGTAAAGCACTCTAGGTAACTTCTGAACAGTAAGTATTTGTAAGTGAAAATCACATGGTTCATTCGGTCGAAACAAGGCTATTTTATGCATTAGATAACCATTACTTCAGGTGTACATAATACTGTATGAATGTAGCATCAAGTCTTATGATGTGAAACTTAGCACAAAATATGAAGGAAAGGCATAACTAAATTGATAAATAATTATATTAAGGTCTATTATTGTTTGACTTGCCAGTGGACAAATAGTAAAGGAAATCAAATTCATATTTTATTTTAAAGTAAAGATGTTAAAATTCAGGAATAATAATAATAAAAAAGGAGGCATGGTTTAGCATACAGAAAAATAAAATCTCTTTATTCATGTTTGCTTCAAAAACAGGTACTGTTCAAAATGTTGCCCTTGATGGAGAGTAAGCACAAATTGCATCTGTGTAGAAATGATGCTCACACTCCTTCAAAGATTCCTGGAGTATTTCTGATTTCATCACAGGCAGCCAAAATTCTCGCCAGTTACTCCTCACCCGAGTCGACTGGAGTCTGATAAACAAGGCTCTTAAGGTGTCCCCATAGCAATAAATCTAGAGGAGTAAGACCAGGTGAACGTGGAGGCCACGCTACAATCCAACGTCCAGGGAAGACATCCAGATGGTTCATTACATTCCTGTCAAAGTTAGAAGGTGTTCCTACAAGTTTCAAAGCAGTAGTGAAAACAGACTGGTATCAGTCGTTAGTATCACGGGCAGTTGGTATAAATGTACAGTATTTAAAAAAAATCTGTGCTTTTCATGTAAACAAATCACACAACTAGTTTAATTAAAAACAAATAGTAATGCGTTTAGAATATCTGAAAGTCAATTAAGTAACTACAAAAGCAATATCCTTCTCCGAATAAAAATAAGAAAGGAAATATAAATACAAAAACCAAAAAGAGAGATTTGAACCCGGCATTACAACATTCATTGGTAAGCATGCTATCCATTGAGCTATCATTGGGAACAATGTTTGAACTATCAGACATTTAATACACAGGATTGCATGACAGGGCACGAAATACAGACTGTCAGTGGCGCACTGGCTCTTGCCGAAATTTCCATAACTTCATGGCTCAAAATTTTGAAAATGCTGCTATATTTGCAATTAAAACTAGAGTTAACCTACTATTGGAGCAGAACTGAAGTATTCCCAAGACAAACCATATTCATAGTTTGCTTCATTGTTGATTAATGAGTAGGAACGTCCAGTTTAAAAAAAGACATGTAACTTCAAAATTTGGCTTTATACACCCCAAGTTCCTTACCTCAAATTGTTCGTCTAACTCTCCTCTACAATTCGTGAAAGTTTGTCGGCGTTATTCATTAACACCCTGTATAAAAGCTGCAGGTTTCAATCACATAACTCGCAAAGAAGCAGTTTTCAATAGTTTGACACATAGATTAGTGAACATACCCATGAACAATGAAAATATGGAAAAGAAAAAGAATGAAGACAATCAACATAGCTACAAAAAATGGTTTTGAAGAAAGAATGCTACACAAGAAAATAAACAAGTTCAAAAGACAAAAAATTATTAATAAAAGCACTCTCTTCTAAAAGGAAAAGAAGAAAATGTAAAATTCAGAAAATTCACATATCATCCATTGCAGCATACAAATTAAAAAAAAAAAAATAAAGATTTCAACACAAGGTTGGCACCAAAAATGACTATAGCATCATTAGATTGATTAGACCTAATAAAAAGTGGGAACGTAAATGAACAAAAACAATGAGGGATTTATCAGATTAAATGTGAAGAATGTGAGAAATTCTACATAGGAAAAACTAAGAGAAATTTGAAAACTAGAGTGAAAGAACATCTCAGGAACAAGAGAGGGGAGGAAGTAGAAAAAATCTGCAGTGGCTGCCCATGTATGGTCTGAAAAACATCTTATCGAGAAGAAGGCTAAATTATTGAAACAAATAGAAAAACCAAGAGAACTCACTGTTTGGGGAAAATGTACATTCAAAGGAGTGAAAAGGAGAAATTGATGAAGTTTGAAATTCCTGGGGAGAATGACCTGGTTTCAGTCTGCCAATGGAAGGTACAACAGTCGTGAAGATGGAATGGAAACAAAGTTCCGAAACTGTTTATATTAAAATAAGAATAACATGAGGTGAATGATTAAATTTTATCTACATGAATATACCTCATAGTGCGAATTCCTAAAATAAGTAGTCATCTTCTATATGATGATCTTGATGAAGATTTACGGGCTGTAGGCCGTGGTCATGAGGCTTGTAGTTCCCTGACATTTAGCCAGAGACTGCATCTTGCATCCTCAAGGGTTGTCTTGAGACTGGCAATTCTGTCCGCTGTCTGTCCTATTTATATGTTCGTACAAAAAACATCACGGTGAACGTATAAATAGGACAGAATTGCCAGTCTCAAGACAACCCTTGAGGATGCCAGATGCAGTCTCTGGCAAAATGTCGGGGAACTACAAGCCTCACGACCATGGCCTACAGCCCGTTAAATCTTCATCAAGATCATCATAGCAACTCCGGCTGTGAAAGTCTATGTGAATACATCTTCTGTATGTTTGTAATCACAGTTTGTGAGATCTTAGAAAGTGACTGACAGCACACTTGATCAATCATAATCCATGTTTATCATATGGTTTCGGAGATCCACAGTCCTGTGTTGATACAGTTCCTATGTTGTGTTTGTAGTGCAATATGTGAAACAGAGACTTCATTATATTATTTTTGGTCTAGAGTCTGGGAAAGCTGACGATTAAAACATAATTGGTTTGAAACATGTCCAAGAAAAAATCAACATTAATATTGAGGTAAGATGTCCAGACCAAAAATAATATAATTAAAATAACCTCAAAATATAACTCCTAAATTAAATATTAGAGACTTTCATGTTAATCATGACAACAGTTTTAATTCATACTAAGTTACTGGTATCAAAACACCAGATCAACATACCAACAATAATGAAAAAGAAAATTTAAGTGTTGCTTCATTAAAGACGGCAGCAAGTGAGAGGATGCTGTGATCTTCCTGCAAGCTGGGAGCAGAAACATCAATCATAAAATAAGATCTCTTGCACTGTAACTATTTGAAATTTTATCATCCACATAGTGCACCAAAGTTTGAAAATCAAAGCATGTGCTCCATTATCTTGGCATTCAAAATTACCATGAAAAGATTTGTATAAATGGGGACGTGTTCTCCATTGCAAACCCTGAATTTTATCTGTAAAATTCACTGCTGCATGCACTCAATTGATATATAATTTTGTTAATTTCTTGTGTTTTTCTCTGAACCTCACTCCATCACGACTTGAACTTGTGACACTTCCAGTGTGTAGGGTGTTGCCTTAACCAGTTATGCATGGTGCAAAAGGGTATAGGGTGTTGTTACGTTTTTTTCTTCATTTTTTTTAATTTACTGGTCAGGGTCATCATCCAACAATAAAACTGTGTTACTCATGTCATCTGATATGTTGGTGGTACTGAGTGCAGGATGTTCTTTAATCTGTAAGTTGGGTTTTTATTGATGTGTCAAGTTGCGTCATAGCAGAGCAACAAAAATAAAATAAACTATAGAAAGAGGTCTTGGTAAAGAAACTTACAAAATGGTTTCTATGTTATATTTAAATATTAATACTTTGTAATACTGGACTGTACTATTTTGAAAAGAAAAAGCAAGTCCTGATTCAAGCATTGATTTTCTTTTAAAAAAATACAAAAATGTGTTCACATTTTACACTGATAAAAGATGGATAAGAACAGCAGGAAATGAAAAACTGTACTGTTTCCACTAATTCCGTGGATAAGTCTAAGATTTGTTGTCTTCTCACAGGATCTAATGATTGATAGTGAAGATTATCAGATACAACATATTTGCCATGAAGATTGACAGAAGCGAGTAAGACCTAAGACACTATGCAGAAAAGAGGAAGACATAAACAACTTTCTTCTAAAACAAAAGAAAATGGAGTTCTTAGAAGAGGAAGCCAAGAAATTATCAGAAGAAATTAAACAAAACTCCTTCTTGGCATTAAGAAATACAAAACCCATGGCACAAACCAAGACAGATACCAATAACAACATGGGAAAAAACACTTCAGCGGTATCCTGAATAAAATGAAACACCCAGGAAGCCTATACCACCGACACCCAAGATCACGGAAATGAATACACTCTTCAAATAACATCAGAAGAAGTCCCAGAAGGTAGTAATCTCGAAAAACAAGAAAGCCCAAGGGCCCGACAACATACAAGCCGCACAAGACCTATTATTACCCTTCCGAACCCTATTGCTTAATGAATGTATATGCACAGGGACAATGCCAAATAGCTGGAGAACAGTAAAATATCAAACTGCTGTACAAAGCCAAAGGAAACGGAATACCTAGAATCCTACCGAGGTATCGCACTACAAAACTTATTTTAAATCTTCACAAAGATGTTGGTCACAGACTAGAGGAAGAACTTGCTGGATACGTACCAGAATGCCAGTTCCGCTTTATGAGGAAGAAACACTCAACATGCAATTAAGTGCCTGATGGATGAGATGGAAACAGCATTACGGAGACCAAAAGGCAAATTCCATGCTGTCTTCATAGACTACAAAAAGGCTTAAGCATATGAGAGAGGAAACTCATCCGCTCAGTAATATAATAGAAAACATCCTGGCATACAACCTCGCTGAAATTGATGGAATAGAACACATCAAATGCAATCCATCAGACCAATCGTGTCCTACAAGGGGATCCTATGAGCCCACTCCTTTTCAATGCAGTAACGTCCAATATCACAGACATACTGAAAAAAAACATGCACGAAACGACATTGACCATGTACGCGGACGATATGGTCCTAGGATGCCCAAAGAAAACAATTGCAGGTGGTACTACAGGAACTAGAACAATGGGTCGACGAAAACAAACTCGCCATCAACCCAGAAAAGGACAGTGCAAGTAACATTTAGAAGAGGAGGAAGAGCCACAGAAGAAGATATGCTAATGCTGAATGACAGACCACTAAATACAGTTAGATTAACATACCTAACATGACACTTCAAACATTAATATGATCATTCAACCTACATTTACAAGAGAAAACAGAAGCAGCCACAAGAGCAATCTACAGCATAAAAAATGTAGCTCGACTGTCACTACCCACAGCCATATTATTCGATACGATATTGCAGATCATAAACATATGGCATAGACATTATATGGGAGAAAATGTCATTTAGAGATCTCAAAAGGATAGAGAAGGTTATGGCACGTTTCCTTAAAGTGGCTCTAAGGGTGGGGATAAAACCCTGTCGAGACTTGTATATGAATTTGCAAGAGAGTCATTCTATGCAGAAGATCTGAGGATGAAACACCTTCTGCCAACACCGGCCCTACACCGAACTCGTACCTATACTCGGACACTGAAGCAAATTGAAGAAGAGGGAGATAGACCTTGATTTCTATGCTATGGGAGCCATGAGAGGAACTAGACAAAAGCTAACCAGGACCAGCGGCATGTTGACACGCTATGCTGTGCACGATTTTCATCACAAAGTGTGTGAAAACAAGAAGTACCACGACCCAAATGAAAAAGTATGTGTGCTTTGTGTGGCCACATATGCGAACGGTACCACATACCGAAGTGCCCAAAGAACGAATATAGTAAAGATTAAATATAATCAATGCCCACTCGGGCAAACCTCTGATCTATGCATTTTTACTTATTACAGTAGTGAAGATAAATTAATAGAAGTTCACTACTTTTCCACTACTTCCATTTCTCAAACAAATTTGAAAATAATCAATATTATATAAATGAATCGAAATATTCACACCTCAACTCATAAAAATTTACTTATTTTAGGAATTCACACTATGATGTTTGGTTTCCAGAAGACACCGGCAGCTGCAATATCGGATGATGATGTACAGAACCAGAGGGTTCAAATCCCGATTGAGGCATGTATTTTTCTCTATAGAGAACGAATAGAGTGGCCTCTCTGTGTTAAATTTTGGATGCAATTTCATATCGCTGCGGCCATCTGAAGATGACCACGGTACTACTTGAGCATATCCACAGTGGCTCAATCTCAATAAAGTACCCTACCTTACCCATTCTTTTAAAAATAAAATTTAAAGCTAAACACAAGAAATGCTACTCTGTGAACAATTTTAGCATGTTTATTCTACTCTTTTCAAAAGAAAATTACAAGAACTTTGCCAACTTTTCAGATGTCTTTAACTATAAATTATTTTAATTTTTTTTTTTAAATTCATCAATTAGTAAGTTACTAAAATGATTTACACAATTTCGTAAGTATTTATTAAAAACCATTCCACTTTTAGATGAAATAATGAATATGGGAAATCGCTATTTAATAGAAAATAATTGGAAATGTTAGACCTATACAACAAAATGTTGGCAAAATTTTTGTAATAATTTTCTTAAGTAAAAATAAAAAATGCAAAATTGTTTACAAAGTAACATTTCTTGTGTTATTTCCATTAAGAAATATCAAACAGGATCTGGATAATGGATATGCAAAGGCAGAGCACCATTTGACGAGTCTGGTCTAATGAGTCTAATATGCTATTTGTTTTTGTTTTTTAAGAAACTGAAACCACAAAGTAATTTAAGCACAAGTTTTTAAATGTTCTTAAAATGAAAATTAAAAAATACCTTAGGTTTATAAGAATGTAGCAAAAAGAAATTCTATGCATCATTTCTCTATTCTGAACTACTCATATGTGAATGCACGCACATCAACTCTATTTAGTAACCAGACTTGTCTTGATTAGTTTGTTTGCTTTTAAAAATGAAATAACATGATTCATTTATTGCCTTGTATTAAAATTAATATTTAAAAAAAATTATACATTTTATAGTTACTGCAGTATGTACATTATTCAAGATGAACAGAATTTTTTCAATGAAACTTCAGTCACATACGTAGTTAAAGATTCAATATTTCAACAATAAACCTAATTATTTTATATGTAATTTTATAAGAAGATTATTTCACGTTTATTTACTAGCTTCCTATTACCCCAAGCCCTATAATGGGATCACCTACCTTTACATTTTGATTATAAAATCTAATAGTTCATTAGAGAAGAAATATGTATATTCTCCAAGGTGCAAGAAGTTGAGAATGCCCTTGGCCTACCAGCTAGCAGCTGGCCCAATATCCACCTGCGAGAAGAATCCAAATTGTTTGACATTTTAGGCTTACACACCTATTTAAGCCTAACACAAATGCCTACCTTCATTACTAGCAGGAAATCGCTGAATAGTTGAATGTTAGGCCAAATTATTGTTAAAATTGACGGAACAGTTTTGTTCTCTAAGTAATTACCAACACTTCATATTAAGATTTTTTGCACATGTTAAATAAATGTTATAAAAGACATAGAAAGTTCTCAACGAGGTAGAAGTAAGGATGAATTAAAATTTACATGATACAATATTAACACAATTTAAAATTTGTAATTTAAAATATGCTCTATAATAGTTCAAAAATTTGTTTTTAATAAAAACACAACACTTTTCTGCATAGTCTATAATGTATTGGTATGTTCTTGCAATACACTTGTAGATATTCTTGAAGCGCAACTTATTTACACCTACTGTAGAGCCTGAAAAAAAAAAATATATATATACATATATGTATATATACATATACAGTGAGTTTCACATGACCTGCGGCCCGATAGTGGGAAAAGTGAACTGCAAGATGAGTCACAACTCACGCTGCCATGCAATGTCTATGGTAGTGGCTGCAAGTCAAGTGAAACTCACTGTATTATAAATATTTGTCAATGTCCTTCACAATGAAGGTATTCCCAACCCTTATATATATTGACGATCTAGGATCATACTATTCTAAGTAAGTGTTTTATTTAGAATTCTAGTTATTGTCAATGTCCCATATCTATGGGCATTGAAAAAAAATAAAAACCAAGAATTTCATACTCTAATTTTCCAAAGGTGTTACTAATCAAAAATATGAATTCCTGATTTATTATCAAATGGCTTTGGAAATGTAACATTCACAAACAAGAATTGTAAAAAGATGGACTTCACACAATATGATCCTGAACCATTGTATATGTATTATATACATATATACACTTACATATTTTTAAGTCTTTCTTGTAATATTTCACAAGCAGTCAAAACCTTGCATTGAAAATTGAAATTACAATACCTGAAATGCTTGACTTAAAAGGACAGAATACTAATACCATAAATAAACTAATAATAATGATACACTGTCTTCATTATTACCATTCAGCGTTTATTTACTTTCTCTTTTAAGTTTAAGCCTTCAATATTGGAATCTTTATCCTCTGGTTGGCAACGAGCACTCTAATATGCTGTGTATATTGGCAGTTCGTATGATTTGTTATTATATCCAGTTTTATCTGTTGGCACATGTGTATGGATCTACTTAGACTTGGAATTTTTTTGGCTCAACTTTAGATTACCTTACCCTTCAGTTTCCATAGTATATTCTTTTCATGCTGTTTCTCTACATACTTCTTCTGCCTTTACTAACATTTGATAATATTTTAAAACACTTGCAACAATACTTATAACTTTTTTACAATTATTAAATATTTATCTATGTATGCAATGATTTCTTCAAAGTTATGCAGATTTGTTGTGCATATGCACAAACGCTTAAATGAACTTCTACTAAATGGTGGAGATATCTGTGAAATTGGAAATAAAATCAATATTAAAAAATGGATGTTCACTCATTTCATTTTGTTAGGTTCCGATGCTAAAAAGTTAGTGAACATTTAATTAAATAATATGCATGTAAATTGTTTAGTTAGGTTAGGAAGGGGAATTTATTGCAAAGGTTGGTCATATCGATTTCACATCTACGTGGTTCCATCTAGCAATACAACTCTATAAACTTTTTATAAATGTTTGCACATGTGCACTGTTATTCTGCAGGACTTAAAAATTATTAGGAAAGGTAAACAGAAGTTTTTTTTTAAATTTTTTTGTCACATAATGGAAACTTTATACCTAAAATTTCTGTTATCTTTAAGATTAATTTTTAGAATTATGGGTGTTCTGAATAATGCTATCTCACTTTCATAACTGAATCTAATAGAACACACTAAACAAAAATAATGAAACTTCAAAGTTAGTAAAATGAAGGTAGCAGCATTAGATCCACTCTGAATACCTCAAATTTACTTACCTAAAATTTTATACATGTGTAGACTTCCCAATCACTGTCATACGAAAATACACATATAGGATTTGATCTTTACAGCCTTGTTTATTCTGTGAAAGAAATAATGATGAATAAGTACACACATTACA
>JASPKZ010005108.1:0-50609 GCA_030220185.1 Diploptera punctata
ATAATAGACCACATTTTTTAAGTGGATTTATTTTTTCGTTTCTTCTGATTTATTCTAAAATCATTATATTAACCTGAACCAACTGATGTGTCCAAAAGGATACATATGAATTAAAAGTTAAAAGTCTGTAATCCTTTCGTCATAAGCAATCGTCAGAGGTGGTTCTTAAACAGGAAGACAGTAATTTCGAATATGTCGTTCCAGTAAAATGGACAATCAATATAATCGTCACACATTGATGCCTAATCCACATTACAGCTTCCATTTCACAAAACATTCGAGGAGTAACTAATATTCGATCTAATAGCTAAAATCTTAAGCATGGTGTACGAACCGGAGATATTGGTTCAAACCCGAATTATGCTATATTTTTCCCTTCAAATTAATTGTATTGAGTGAGAGTGAACTTTAATATGAAATACTACTAGAATACTCTCTGGATGCCATGAGTACAACTTACAACTTACATTTGACACGTCACATATATGTATGATCTCACTTTTGTTCCTAAGTTTCAAGACAGGGAATTAATGTATTCTGATCCAAATGGGAATTGTTAGAGTTTCTACGAATCATATTGTAAAGCAGTTGCTATGAAACGGCAATCTTAAAATGAAAAGCAAGTTATATCAGTTATAAAATACTCTCTATATTATGTTGTAAGTAAATGAAATCACAGTGAATTAAAAATACATATTCTACTGTTTTAAGTTAAAAATTATTTATAACAAGTAACTGAGGCATAATAATATATATTAACTCCAAGAACATAGTGTAAAATCATACAATAAACAAATGGCTATTCAAACTGTGGGCAATATAAAGTAAAACAAAATTCCAGTAAGTGACATTAAATCTGAATAGTATTAACAAGAGAATAAACAGAATGATAGAAAATCAAGAGGAATAAACGGACAAAATCGACTGCTGTAACGTTATAAATAATTTATTATAGTATCTGAGCATGCAATAGTAATATTATATTTACTTCATGAATGCAGTGTGGTATTACTGTATAAAACAAAGGAATTTCTACCTATGGACAATAAAAAAATGAAATTCCAGTAAGCTTCATATAATGTGAACACATATCAACAAGCCTAAAAACATTTAAAACAAGCAAGAAAAACACTAAAAACGTATTGAATTAAAAAAACACATATTTGACCAGAAAACAAATCATACATTATGCTAATTAATAGCAACACATATGGAAATGCAAAAAGAACCGAACACAGCATAGAAATCTATTCAAAAGCACAGTTTATTTATGGAAAAATAGTGATTTGGAGTAAAATGAAACATTTGAATTGAACCCGCAAGAGAATCTATTCAAAAGCAAGTTAATTTATGGAAAAATAGTGATTTGGCGTAAAATGAAACATTTAATTTGTGTTAATGTCCTCCGATGGAGCAATTATAAGCAACAATATGAGCAACATAAGTAATAAAACATTTTCTTTGATTCATATGAAGCGTCGAGAACTATATCGAAATCCTACTCCGAAAGAAGAGGAGGAAACGTCCTAAAATATTTTCCCACAATTCCGAGGAAACAAACCTGAAGAATATTGGGATCCTCCCGTTGGAGAAGGGGAGGAAATGTCCCAACAACAATTTCCCCGACTCCCGAGGGAGGAAACATGAAAAAAATATCGGGTTCTCCAGTGGGAGAAGAGGATAAAAACGTCCCACAACATTTTCCCCGACTTCCGAGGGAGAACAATAGAACAATATCGGGATCCTCCAGTGGGAGGAAGAGTGAGAAAAACATCCACATATATTTACCCGACTCCGATGGAGGGGGATAAACATGGAACATATCGGGATCCTCCAGTGGGAGAGGATGATAAAACGTCCCACAAAATTTCCCCCGACTCCCGAGGGGAAACAAATATATTCGGGATCCTCCAGTGGAGAGAGAAGAGGATAAAACGTCCCACAACTATTTTCCCCGACTCCCGAGGGAGGAAAACATAGGAACAATATCGGGACTCTCCAGTGGGAGAGAGGAGAACACGTCCCACAACATTTTCCCGACTCCCGAGAGAGAAGAACATGAACAATATCGGGATCCTCCAGTGGGAGAAGAGGAGGACAACGTCCCCACAACATTTTCCCCGACTCCCGAGGGAAGAAACATGACACTATATCGGGATCTCCGTGGGAGAGAGAGGATAAAACGTCCCACAACAACTTTCCCCGACTCCCGAGGGGAGAAACATGAACACGTATCGGGCTCCTCCAGTGGAGAAGAGGATTTAAAAGACCCCCAACATTTTCCCGACTCCCGAGGGTATAAACATGTAACAGTATCGGCTCCTCAGTGGGATGGAAGAGGATATAAATATCCCTAACATTTCCCCGACTCCCGAGGGAGAACAACATGATACAGTATTACGGGATCCTCCAGTGGGGAGGAGAGGATAAAACACTCCCACAACATTTGCTCCGACTTCCCGAGAGAGAAACAATGAACAGTATCGGGATCCTCAGTGGGAGAAGAGGATAAAACGTCCCACAACCAATTTCCCGGACTCCCGAGTGTGAGAAACATGAAACAATATCGGGATCCTCAGTGGGAGAAGAGGATAACACGTCTCAACAACATTTTCCCCGACTCCCGAGGGCGGAGAAACCAGGCAACAATATCGGGATCCTCCAGTGGGAGAAGAAGAGATAAAACGTCCCACAACATTTTCCTCCCGACGTCCCGAGGGAGGAAACCATGAACATAATCTGGATCCTCCAGTGGGAGAAGAGGAAAAAACGTTCCCACAACATTTTCCCCGACTCCCGAGGGGAGAAACCATCCACAATATCGGGATCCTCCAGTGGGAGAAGAGGATAAAACGTCCACAACATTTTCCCGACTCCCGACGGGAGGAAAACATGAACAGTATCGGGATCCTCCAGTGGGAGAAGAGGATAAAACATTCCCACAACATTTTCCCCGACTCCCGAGGGAGAAAAATGAAAAATATCGGGAGTCCTCCAGTGGGAGAAGAGGATAAAACGTTCCCACAACATTTCCCCGACTCCCGAGGGAGAAACATGAAGCAAATATCGGGATCCTCCCAGTGGGAGACAGAGGATAAAACGTCCCACAACATTTTCCCCCGACTCCCGAGGGAGAAACATGAACAGTATCGGGATCCGCCAGTGGGAGAAGAGGATAACAAACATCCCGCAACATTTTCCCCGACTCTCGAGGGGAGAAACATCCACAATATCGGGATCCTCCAGTGGGAGAAGAGGATAAAACGTCTCACAACATTTTCCCCCGACTCCCGAGGGAGAAACATCCCACAATCATCGGGATCCTCCAGTGGGAGAAGAGGATAAAACATCCCACACACATTTTCCCCGACTCCCGAGGGAGAAACATCCACAATATCGGGATCCTCCAGTGGGAGAAGAGGATAAAACGTCCCAACAACATTTCCCCGACTCCCGAGGGAAATATCTGTACAACATCGGGAACTCATCCTTTGGGGGAAGCTGTGAAACCGTCCGACATCATTTTTCTCCGAGTTCTGAGGGAAATCCCCCGATTATATATCGTATCACAATATTTTCTGCACACACGATAGTTCTGAATGTATAATTCTGGACTTCTATGGACGAGCAGTTAAATACTTACTAAAGGACGCCTAACGCCTTCAGAATAATCTGAATGAACAATTCTCGAACTTCTGTGGTTCTGGTCAGCAAAATGTTACTAAGAACGCCCGTGTCAAATCACAATAATCTGAATCTACAATTCTGGTATTATCTATGGACGAGACATCAAAATGTTAATAACCTTGATACTTTCCACATGATCAGTGCACAGTATGCGAAATACCTGTGTTATATTCGTCTGTAACAGTAATCGTTTATAAATCAGTTCAATTCTGTATCGCAGTTATCTCTATCATTAGGGTCCCTAAATAAATGTTAAGGAAACGTCTTAGAATAATGTAAATATATCTTCTGTAGGTGAAACTGTTAGTTCTGTCTGTATATAAACTTAATATTAATAATTGTGAATATTAATTTGACACTGATTGTAACATATATGTTACACGTAAGTGTGTATTTAGGTTTAATTATGTAACTTTACCGTAGTTAATGGAAAGTGGATTGTTTATCTTTAACTTTAGTTTAGCTTCCTTAATATATGAATATTATAAAGTTTATTTGTGTTTCATTCTATGATAAATGCCCACTGTATTTATATTCTTGAGGTTGCACCACGTAACCGAACAATTTAAGGCATGGTGTCTTGGTGCAGATCTACGGGAGTTGCTCTGGCTCGATCTTCGTGGGGGAAGAAATTTTCTTATGGAATTTTGGAGAGTACGTGACAGTCCCAATCCAACATCATGAGTACTTTGGATAGTTACGAAAAGTAGCGGCTCCAGGATGAGAAAACTAGTCATAACGTGTCTGGGGAACACGTCAAATTGACCGCATATTACATCTATATTGGTGGAGACTGTTTCACTACAGTGATTAATATTTGTAGATATGTAGATTGTAGCCAGCAGCTGGCTTTTTACGGCAAGGATCTTCTAGGCCTTTCCCACTATACAGTTTAATGAGGAAAGGGAAGTGGGGGACAGCTCACTCCTCAGTAGTAACATGGTTGCTGGATTAATCATTCGGTCAACGATTACTGAAGGTGTCGGATCACTTACATAGCACTTTATTTTGAACTTTTATAGGAAAGATCATTGAGGTTTAATTTAAGATTAAATTAAAATGTTTCATACCTCATTTCATATTCAGTCTTTTAACTGGACGGTTTGAGAGCCTGGGCAGCTTCTTCCTCCCTCTGTTGTTGGACCGATAATCCTCCGGATCAGCTCAGAATCCGCGGGAATTTCGAAGTTCATATAAGTTTATCTTTCTTGTTTTTTTGAATATGGATTTTTTCCCCCAAACCGTGAGTTCTTGTTGTTTTTCTACCTGTTTACTTAATCTAGCTTTTTGCATCAATTAGATGTTTTTCAGATCAAGCATTAGCAACTACTGCTGACTTTTCCACTTCGCTGTTTTTAACATTTCAAAGATGTTCTTTCACCCTTGTTTTCAAATTTATTTTTGTTTTTCTTATGTACATTTTGTCACAACCCTTGCATTTGATCTGATAAATTCCTGATTTGTATTCTTCGATGTTTTTATTTCTATTGGTTTTAATTTTCCTATTTAAGCTGTATTCATTCTTCGGTGCCAATCATAGATTAGAGGTTTTGATATTTTAAAAAAATGATCTGTTTGATTGGATGGTAAGTGATTTTCTTGAATTTTATGTTTTATTCTGTTTGTTTTATAAGTGTGCTTTCAGTAATTAATTTTTTGCCAGTATTTGCCAGAGGTCCCCTCCCAGTCAAATAATACAACACAGGGACAGGAAGTGATAACATTAGCGAAAGAAGAGAAAGAATCGACAACATATTTTCCGCGTGAAGATTTAACTTTGGCGAGTAATACACAAGGTTTCCCAAAATTAGACCGACAAACTTTGGGAGCTGATAGATAACATTATTATAAACACGTTTTGTTAAGGAAGTGTAACAGATACTGCTTACGAGATATGATAGAAAACAATTGTAGCAATTAATATTACCAACAATAAAAAGAAACCACTGTTTGCACTTTCTTAAACGTATTATTTCCCAGGAATTTACGTTCCAGAAAAATATAATTTACATCATAGGATATCGGAAATTAATTAATAACCTATAGTGTTGGTTATAAACAGTTTCATGTGTTTCATTTTTTCTCCACTTGGTGCATTCTTTACACTATTGCGATATTTGGCAATAAGTAATAAGATCTGGTTACAGTGATGAACAGATGAATCATAACAAAACATTTCTCATTCGTTTTCAAACATCGGCCGTTCACATCATCAATCACTCCTGGGATTAGGCAATTGCCCGTTCCGACTTCATAATGCATCAGCCCAACGTCTTCTAGGTCTTCCAATATACACGTCTTCCTCTTGCTTTATAATTTCTTGCTAACAATGGATATTCTCTCCTTACTCGTTCCATCCCTCATGATCAATCCATTTCTGTCTGTGAATTCGTTGACCTTATCCATCTAAATGGCTGTACTTTCATCAATCTTCTCTTATAATCCGTCATTTCTTTCTTATTTCTCATCAGTTCTTGTAGCATCCTCTAACTTGTCTTAAAGAAAACCTCATCTCCGCCGTCTTTATTCTATCCTTCTGTTTTTTCATTGGAGCCCAAGTTTCATCACATTTATACAAATATTGTGGGAACCGCCATACCATTATACAATTTTTATCTGTGTTTCTTTCTAATTTTTAATTTGTGAATGTTCTCTGTACTGTTTCCGACTGAAATTATTTTAGTTTGGAGTCATATATATCTTTCCACATTGTAGCCAACATCACAGCCCCAATATTTGAAACTCTAGACACATGTTTCTATACTTTGATTTTCTAAAATAATTTTGATCTCACTTGGATCTCTTCCTCTAAAAGCCATGGTCGTCGCTTTCCATACAGATATCTTTAGATCATATAATTTACATATTTTCATTTAATGCATGCATTGATTTCTGTAAGTCGTCTTTTTTTCTGTATTATGATTACATCGTCAGCAAATAGAAAATTATTTATGCACACTTTATTATCCACTCTTATTCCTGGATTCACTAAAACTTTCCATTTATTTAAAATATCGTCTATATATATTAAACAAAGTGGGTGATAAACTACATCCTTGTCGTAATCCAGTATTTCTTTGATTGTATCTGTTCTTTTGAATCCGGTATCTATAATTATATTTGTGTCTTCATATAATTTCTTTATTGTTTCAACAAGGCACACCGTGGGTATCCTTTCATTCGTAATCTTTCCCATAATTTTCTGTGTGGTTCCTCGATCGAAGACCTTATCCAAATCTATAAATCCTATGTGAGTTTCTAAGTTCGTCTCTTCTCTGCCGTTCACATTAAATATACCATATTTTTTAAAAAACTATATTTAAATATTATTAGGAGTAAACGCTTATTTCATTGTTCAAGTTCCAACAATGCCAATATGATTTCCAAATTCTCTAGGTAATTTTGCTTTCGTTCGTGATTCGTGAATTTATCGAAATTTGGAAATCATCGTGTCATTACTTATGATCATTTTTATTTCATTGGAACCTCGGAAAGTATCCTTATATTACACATAAAATTAAGTTCCATATTCAAGTTTATATATTCGTGGCACATTTTTTACAGGAACATTTCCACCGTGAAAAAAAGGAGCTTTTAATGTACAACACAACCAGAAACATGAATGATGTCTCACGTACAAATCCAGGAATCTTAAACTAACAGTTTCTTACAATTTAGAGTATAATGAGGAGAATACACTTTGATATTGTATCCATGACATAACGTTTAAGCTAATTCCGAAGGCTATTGAGATTGTTCGATGAAAATATTAAAAAAAATATTTGTTACATATATTATACCGTCCTTAAACGTACATCCGAAAATCACAATGACAAATAAATCATTATCATATCGTGGACTTGTTCAGGTTTAGATCGTTTGAACCTGTTCTTCTTGGATCGAAGTATAGGATGGATCACCTCCATCTTCAATGTGGTCTTCCTCTCAGTGGACACTTTTAGTTGATACTTGCATAGCTAATTTAGGAAAGGCGAGATTGGTTAGTTCTTTGGGCGGGTGTACCATTTACTTGATAATTTTTAATTTCTTCCAGTATATAAGACTACTTTATACATTGATTTTAACACCTGGTTGAGTGGCAGGACAAGCTTAGGGCTTATTCCAGCCAGGTAAAATAAAACCTGTTAGGATGATTATGATGATTATTATTATGTTATTGTTATGTATTATTAGTAGTGTTATTAGTAGGATCAGTATTATTATTATTAGTCATTATTATTATCATGATGATCATTATCATATTAGTATTATCATGATCATTAGTAGTTATTATTATAGTATATGATATTATTATAATATTATTATATTTTGACTTTTAATTTCCGCGTCGATATTTTCTGTACTGAACATTTCTCTAACCTAAGAGTGGACGTGAAAATGACCATCCGTACCGCTGCAATTTTGATGTTATTTCAGAATTAGTACCAGCTTTCCGTGCTATATTTCACTTTGTTTTGCAGTCAGTTGTGTAATCTCAGTTTAATAAATGCAAAATAAGTGTAAATAAATAAACATACATAAATGGCATATTTTATGCCCGTACTACTTTTGAAATTCGATCGGAGACAAGTGACTGACAGCGTCATATTGATTATGTGACAACCCGGTTGTTTTGTAGGGGTAATTGCCAGTTATTTTACTACATAAGAGGAATCTAACCCAGGAGCCCAGCACAGTAGCGGGCAAGTGTTTAATTTGTTCAAGTTGGGAGAGAAAATGGACTTACTTGTTTGTTAGCAGATTTCTGTGATACGTTATCTACATGTCTGAACAATGACATGTACACATTGCGTTTTAAATATGGTATTTAGGTTAGTTGATCTTAATTTTAAGCATTGTCACACACCCACCCCACACACACACATATATATATATATATATATATATTTATATATATATATATATCCATAGTAATTCTCCCGAGGGCAAGTCTTTCACTGCATTATATCATTTTCATTCTAGCTTGCAGCTTACTAGGGATTACCGGTGTGGTAGCTCCCGTTGCTTCCACACCGGTGAGGGATGATGATATATGCTGATGAGGCCGATGATTTTTTGGGGCCCGTAGGCCTAAGCTTCCTACATTTGTGTTACAGGTAGGAAAAAACTCGGAAAAACCTCAGCCAGGCCCTTCCGACGAATATCGAACCCGGGCCCGCTGGTGACAAGTTAGCACGCTACCTCGAGACCACAGCGATGGACCATATCTATACACCTTTTTATTTTCTTTGTGTATCTCATTCCTGTTTGGTAAATTATTCTTCCTAAGTAATTTCAATTAGGCTGCTTCATAAAAATTTCCCTCATTTTGTCTTTATCTATTTATTTCATTTATTAATATTTTTCTGTGTGTGGACATATATTTGTTTTATTGATTTTTACTTTCAGCAGTTCCCATTTTCATAGTACTACTTTTTTCTCTCTATTCTTTTTACAACTGTTTTTCCTCGTTGTTTTACCTTTTGTTTAACTTTATTTTATTCTCACATATGGCACAAGGGTAGGTCACACACCCAGATCCAAGGTGGAGTTTTTAAATCCCCTACCCAGCCGGAATTGAACCCGGTTCTCCCGGATGGAGGTTGGGATTCTACCGACTACGCCCACGGCGACAGACGGCTCAATAGTGTTGTACGTTTGGCTGCTCATATCTTCTCGCTATGACCAACCAACCTACCCGGTACCTCATCATGCAATTTAACTTAAAAAATTAAATCTGGCAGTTAAAATTTGTTTGTCGAGTATTTCTATGTAGAATTTAGGTTTATTACAATCTCCATACATTATTATAATTTAAACATTATCATGAGTTTTAGGCGGTTCCGTGTTAACAGAGTAGGTAGCCAAATTACCAGTGTGGGTTTGTGTTAAAATAGGATCTACCAGACTGTCAATTAGTTTATTTTACTCCAGATAGTAAGGAACTACAAAGTGGAAAATTCTATCGAAACAGGCCCATGAAGCCGTGTATGCGGACTTACACCCCTGATACATTTGAAGAGAAAAACATATGCCTAAATCGAATTTGAACCCAATATCTCTGGTTCTGTTCACCAGTGCTTTAAACGATTTAAGCTATTAGGCATCAACGATTTAAACCATAGATTTTTTTTATCTTATACTAATACGATTCCCGTGCGCCAGGTAGCAGTGAACATTTGTTCCACTAACGCCATCTAGCGGTCTCTTAAGTAAGAGCACTTTAAAATGGAAATCAACACATTACATTGTATTATTTATATGTATTCTAAACATATAAACCCTATTTCACCTAAGGTACATTAGAGTTATATTTTGTCAAATTTGTGTCGTTATATATTTTATCTAAAATTTAAGTTTTTTTTATGAAAAACGGAATCTTGTATAACTGTTATTATTAGGTATATTTGTTATTAGACACACATTTAAGTGGTTTCTATTTTTAGTTTTCTTCTGATTTATTTAAAATATTAGATTAACTGAACCCAACTGATGTGTCCCAAAAGATACATTATGAATTTAAGGGTTAAAACGTCTGTAATCCTTTTCTGTCATAAGCACTTCTGTCATGGGTGTTTACTTTAACAGGAAGACATGTAATTTCGAATATTTTCGTTCCAGTACAATGGACAATCAAATATAATCTGTTCTACACATTGATTGCTAATTCCACATTTAACAGCCTGCATTTTCACAATACATTTCCTAGTAAGTAAAGCTAATATTCGATCTAATAGCTTAAATCATTAAAGACACTGGTGTACAGAACCTGAGATATTGGGTTCAAATCCCGACTTATGCATATATTTTTCTCCTTCAAATTTAATTTGTCATTGAGTGAGAAGTGATAAATTTAATATATAAATACTACTCTTACATCCTCCTCTGGATAGCCACGAGTACAACAAACAGCTGACAAGTCACAATATACTATTGATCTCACTTTTGTTCCTATGTTTCAATGACAGGGAATTAATTGTATTCTGATCCAAATAGGAATTGTTAGTTTTATACGAATCTTATTATAGAGCAGTTGCTATGAAACGGCGTCTTAAAATTGAAAAGTAACTTCTATCAGTTATAAACTACTCTCTATATTATGTGTGAGTAAACTGAAATAACAAGGAATTAAAGAAGACATATTCTTACTGTATTTTAACTTAATAATTATTTATTACAATAACTAAGCATTATAATATATATTAACTCCAAGAACTGAGAATGTAAAATCATACAATAAAACAAATGCTATTTCAAACTGTGGGCAATAAAATAAGACACAAATTCCAGTAAGTTATATTATAAATCTGAATAGTGTTTAACAAGAGAGGAAAAAGGAATGATAAGAAAATCAAGAGGAATTAAATGGATAAAATCGACTGGCTTTATGTTATAAATAACTTTATTTACGGTATCTGAGCATGCAGTAAGTAATGTATATTTACTTCATGAATGCAGTGTAAATTACTGCAATAAACAAAGGAATTTCAACCTATGGACAATGAAAAAAAAAATGAAATTCCAGTACGCTATATATAAAGTGAACATCAACAGCAAGCTAAAAAAATTGTAACAAGCAATAAACAAACTAAAAAAGTATTGAATTAAAAAAACCACACATTTGACCCAAAGATAAAGCATAAATGACGGTAAATATGGCAAAAACATATGAAAATGAAAAGAGAACAGAAGACAGAAAGAGAATCTATTCAAAACCAAGTTTAATTAATGGGAAAACAGTAATTTGGAGTAAAATGAAACATTTGAATTGTGTTAATGTTCTCCGACGGAGCAATTATAAGTGCAATAAGAAGCAAATAAGTAATAAAAAATTATCTCTGACTTCATAGGGAGCGACTAGAACTATATCGAGATCCTAGACAGGAAGAAGAAGAGGAAACGCCCCTAAACATTTTCCCCGACTCCCGAGGGAGAAACATGTACAATATCGGGATCCTCCAGTGGGAGAAGAGGAGAAAACGTCCCACAACAATTTCCTCCCCGACTCCCGAGGGACAAACATGTATAATATCGGGATCCTCCAGTGGGAGAAGAGGAGCAAACGTCCCACAACATTTTCCCCGACTCCCGAGGGAGAGAGGAGAAACATGAAACAATATCGGGATCCTCTAGTGGGAGAAGAGGATAAACACGTCCCACAACATTTTCCCCGACTCCCGAGGGAGAAACATGAAGAATATCGGGATCCTTCCAGTGGGAGAAGAGGATAAAACGTCCCACAACATTTTCCCCGACTCCCGAGGGAGAAACATGAAGAATATCGGGATCCTCCAGTGGGAGAAGAGGATAAAATCCGTCCCACAACATTTTCCCCGACTCCCTGAGGGGAGAAACATGTACAATATCGGGATCCTCCAGTGGGAGAAGAGGATAAAACGCCCCACAACTATTTTCCCCGACTCCCGAGGGAGAAACATGTACAATATCGGGATCCTCCAGTGGGAGAAGAGGATAAAACGTCCCACAACATTTTCCCCGACTCCCGAGGGAGAAACATGAAGAATATCGGGATCCTCCAGTGGGAGAAGAGGATAAAACGTCCCACAACATTTTCGCCCCGACTCCCGAGGGAGAAAAACATGAAGAATATCGGGATCCTCCAGTGGGAGAAGAGTATAAAACCGTCCCACAACATTTTCCCCGACTCCCGAGGGAGAAAGAAACATGAAGAATATCGGGGATCCTCCAGTGGGAGAAGAGGATACAAAATGTCCCACAACATTTTCCCCGGACTCCCGAGGGAGAAACATGTACAATATCGGGATCCTCCAGTGGGAGAAGAGGAGATAAAACATCCCCACAACATTTTCCCCGACTCCCGAGGGCTAGAAACATGGTACAATATCGGGATCCTCCAGTGGGAGAAGAGGGATAAAACGTCCCACAACATTTTCCTTCCCCGACTCCCGAGGGAGAAACATATACAATATCGGGATCCTCCAGTGGGAGAAGAGGATAAAACGTCCCACAACATTTTCCCCGACTCTCGCAGCGAAATAACATGAAGAACATCGGGATCATCCTTTGGGGGAAGAGTTGAAACCGTCCGACATCATTTTCTCAGAGTTCCGAGGGAAAACAATGAAGAATATCGGGTTCCTCCAGTGGGAGAAGAGGATTAAAACGTCCCACAACATTTTCCCCGACTCCCGAGGGGCGAGAAAATGAACAATATCGGATCCCTCCATTGGAGAAGAGGAATAAAACGTCCACAACATTTTCCCCGACTCCCGAGGGCGAAAAATGAACAGTATCGGGATCCTCCAGTGGGAGAAGAGGATAAAACCTCCCACAACATTTTCGCCGACTCCCGAGGGAGAAACATTGAACAGTATCGGGATCCTCCCAGTGGGAGAAGAGGATAAAACATCCCACAACATTTTCCCCGACTCCCGAGGGAGAAACATGAACAATATCGGGATCCTCCAGTGGGAGAAGAGGATAAAACATCCCACATAACATTTCCCCGACTCCCGAGGGGAAACATCCACAATATCGGGATCCTCCAGTGGGAGAAGAGGATAAAAGGTCCCACAACATTTTCCCCGACTCCCGAGGGAGAAATATCCACAATATCGGGATCCTCCAGTGGGAGAAGAGGATAAAACTTCCCACAACATTTTCCCCGGACTCCCGAGGGAGAAACATCAACAATTATCGGGATCCTCCAGTGGGAGAAGAGGATAAAACGTCCCACAAACATTTCCCCGACTCGCGGAGGAAATATTTGTACAACATCGGGATCATCCTTTGAGGGAAGCGGTTGAAACCGTCCGACATCATTTTCTCCGAGTTCCGAGGGAAATCCCCGATTATTCATCGTTATCAATATATTTCTGCACACACGATAGTTCTGAATGAATAATTCTGGACTTCTATGGACGAGCAATTAAATACTTACTAAAGACGCCTAACGCCTTCAGAATAATCTGAATGAACAATTCTGAACTTCTGTGGTCTGGTCAGCAAAATGTTACTAAGAACGCCAAGCACAATCACAATAATCTGAATCTGACAATTCTGGATATCTATGGACCAGACATCAAAATGTTAATAACCTTGATACTTCCACATGATCAGTACACAATATGCACAATACCTGTGTTATATTCGTCTGTAACAGTAATCGTTTATAAATCAGTTAATTTCTGTATCGCAGTTATCTCTATCATTAGGTCCCTAAATAATGTTAAGGAACGTCTTAGAATAATGTAAATATATCTTCTGTAGGTGAACTGTTAGTTCTGTCTGTATATAAACTTAATATTAATAATTGTAAATATTAATTTGAACTGAATGTAAAATATATGTTAACGTAGTGTATAGTTAGGTGTAATTATTGTAACTTTATCGTATTTTATATAAAGTGGATTGTTTAAACTTTAGTGTAGCTGTCTTAATATATGAATATTATAAAGTTTTTTTGTGTTTCATTCTATGATAATTGCCCTCTGTATTTATATTCTGTTCGAGGTTGCACCACGTAGCTGAACGATTTAAGCATGTTGTCTTGGTGCAATCTACGGAGTTGCTCTGGCTCGATCTTCGTGGGGGAAGAAATGTTTCTTACGGAAATTTCGGAGAGTATGCGACAGGCCCAATCCTACATCATGAGTAGTATGGATAGCTACGAAAAGTGGCGGCTCCAGGTTGAGAAAACTAGTTCATAACGTCTGGGGGACACGTCAATTCTGACCACATATTACATTATATTGGTGGAAGATTGTTCACTACACTGATTAATGTAGTAATATGAGGTCAGCAGCTTGGCTTGTACGGCAAGGATCTTCTAGGGCTTTCGCGCCGTGTAGTTTAATGAGAAAGGCAAATGAGGGACAGCTCACTTCCAAGTAGTAATATGATTGCTAGATTATTCATTCGGTCAACGATTACTGAAGGTATCGGATCATATAAAGAGCACTTTATTTTGAAGTTTTTTAGGAAAAAATAATTGAGGTTTAATTTAAGATTAAATTAAAACGTTCCATACCTCATTTCATATCCTGTCTTTTAACTGGACCGGTTTCAAAGCCTGGGCAGCTTATCCTCCCTCTGTTGTTGGATCGATAACCTTCCGGATCAGCTCAGAATCCGCGGGAATTTCGAAGTTCATAAGTTTATCTTTCTTGTTTTTTGAATATGGATTCCCCCCCCCCCAAACCGTGAGTTCTTCTTGTTTCTTCTATCTGTTTAATTAGAGTGGCTTTTGTATGAATTAGATGTTTTTCAGACCAAGCATGAGCAACTAGTGCTGACTTTTCCACATCACCGTTTTTGACATTTCTAAGATGTTCTTCACGCTTGTCTTCAAATTTCTTTTTTTTTTTTATGTAAATTTTGTCACAACCCTTGCATTTGATCTGATAAATTCTCTGATTTGTATTCTTCAATGCTTTTATTTCTATTGGTTTTAATTTTTCTATTTAAGCTGTATTCATTCTTCGGTGCCAATCTTAGATTAAACTTTTTGATTTTTTTTTAAATTGTGCTGTTTGAATGGATGGTAAGTGAATTTCTTGAATTTTATGTTTTCTTCTATTTGTTTTATAAGCGTGCTTTCAGAAATTAATTTCTGTCAGTATCTGCAATAGGTCGCCTCCCAGTCAAATTATACAACACATATAACAGGGGACAGGAAGTGATTACTTAGCAAGATCGACAGCATATTTACCGCGTGAAGATTTAACTTGGGCGAGTAATGTAATATATATATATATATTTTATATATTTTTTTTTTTGACATTTGGCAATGAAGGCAAATATGATATTCTCTTTAATAATTTGCTTAACTGTTATGTTAGCCGCTAGATGGCAGTTGGAAGAAATTTCCGCTACCTCTTGTGTGAATTGAGAATACTACATGTATAAGAAAATTGTATGTTTGTGTTGGAATTCTTGGGTAGCTCAGTTGGTTAGAGCGCTAAAGGTACAGACTTTAGAGACTCGAGTTCAAATCCCGACTCAAGCATTCTTTTTCTTTTCATATCATATATAATATATATATATAGTCCACCGCTATGGTCTCGAAGTAGCATGCTGCCTTGTCACGCAGCGGGCCCGGGTTCGATCCCCGGTCGGGAAAGTTTTTCTGGGTGATGTTTTTATCGGGTTTTTTCCTCACCTGTAAGACTAAATGTCAGGAAAACTTTAAGGCCCAAACGGTCCCCGAAATCACATGGCCATCATCATCATTATCAACATCATCATTATCCTTCACCGGTGTGGAAAGCAACGGGAAGCTACCACACCTACAATTCCCTAGTAAAGCTGCAAGCATAGCATGAAAATGCTAATTGCAGTGAAGGACCTGCCTCGGGAGAAATAGAATTACTATATATATATATATATCCATCCATAGTAATTCTGCCCGAAGGCAGGTCCTTCACTGCAATCATAGCATTTTCATGCTATGCTTTGCAGCTTTACTAGGAAAATTGTAGGTATGGTAGCTTCCCGTTGCTTTTCCACACCGGTGAAGGATGATCATGATGATGATGATGATTATGATATTGATAAGGATGACCATGATGATGATTGCCTGTATGATTTCGGGGACCGTTTGGGCCTTAAAGTTTTCCTGACATTTGTCTTACAGTTGAGGAAAAACCCTGATAAAAACCTCACCCAGAAAAACTGCCCTGACCGGGGATCGAAACCCGGGCCCGCTGCGTGACAAGGCAGCATGCTACCTCGAGATCACAGCGGTGAACATATATTTATATATAAGAAAAAATATGTGTCTGAATTGGATTTGCCTGGTGGTTGTAATGGATAACACGTTGGAGTACTAAACCAGAGATCCGGGTTGGAATCCCTTTCAGGCATTAATTTTTTTTATCATGTCATATATATATGTATATATATATTATATATATATATATATATTATATATATATAGAGAGAGAGAGAGAGAGAGAGGAGAGAGAGAGAGGGAGGAGGGGAGAGGAGAGAGGAGGATAGGAACTTCGCGTAACGTAGACCCCTATTTTGAATTTTTCTTCTTTTAATTAAGGTATTTTAATTTTAATTATAGTGGTCATAATTAGTGTTGTAACTATGAAATATGGTTATTTTATTCAAATATTGAAACATTTTCATAATTTACAACCTTTTTTTTACGATAAAAGAAAGGTCCACTTTAACCTCCATATTCGGGTAACGTGGATCCCAGAGTCCAACCTAGCTTTTAGACTATTTTTTAAGTTTATTTACTCTATGGGGAAATTCCTTAGATTTGGACAGGGTGCATCTTTCTATAATTGCCATCGCTGCCATTAGAGGATCAATTTCAATTTTAAGAAACCATATTTACAAAATTATTTTATAGTATGTATACTTCAATTAGGCCTACATGTTGAGTTTTTAAAAATATATTTACAAGATGTATTTCATCAATTACAAAAAATAATTGTCTGTATCACTTTGTCCTTGAGGCAATCCTCTAATGAGGAAAGTTTTATATAATAAAAAAAATATACATAGACAGGTGTCCACCGCTGTTGTCTCGGGGTAGCGTACTGCCTTGTCACGCAGCGGGCCCGGGTTCGATCCCCGGTCGGGACAGTTTTTCTGGGTGAGGTTTTTTATCGGGGTTTTTCCTCACCTGTAAGACAAATGTCAGGAAAACTTTAAGGCCCAAACGGTCCCCGAAATCATATGGCCATCGCCAATCATCATCATTCATATTCATCTTAGATTAAGCTTAGGATTAGGGACTCTCCTGGCGCACCATTATCATCATCATCACCCATCATATCATCGGGGCAACGTAACCCCGCCTTCCAGGCGCCCCAACCTCAGAAGTGGGTTACAAGTACGCCATGCCAGGAGAGAAACCAGGAATGTCGAATGACAACATGGGGCATTTGAAAAAAAAATCATTAATCTGAAAGTATTTATGGCTGATCTTAATTAAAAATTGTTGATATGTATTTAATATTTTGGAAAATTATTGTTGATTATAACATGCACACGTCATTCATCTGCATACAGCGACGGTCTTTGGATTTAGTAAAAATTACAAGGATATTAAATAAAATTAAGTGCATGGTTTTTACAAATAGCATCCTCATTGATAAAATATACATATTCGTGTAAAGTGGCACCATGTCCACTTCAAGCGCCTCGTGGAGGATCCACATAAACCGAATATCTTTGTTATGTTTTAATATTTTATACAGCCACCATGTCACATAATTTCAAACCAAACCCGTCGGTATATTAAAACAGCATCTACATTAATAAAAATATATTTAGGAGATTTTCAGTATTTATAATATTCAATAGCTGAAATTATGAATTAATTCTTAGCTTGAAAACAACTCTTAAACTGATCCATTTCATAAATATCAGAAATAAACCCTTCTGCGCACAAATAATAAAATAAACTGGCCTCGAACACGTCAAAGTTGATGATGGGATGAAGTTAAAATATTTTCTGTTCGAGCCCAGCACCAATTAAAGAAGATATTAACGGGGTTCACTCAAACCGAAGGGTCCACATTATCCAAAATTCCTCTATATATTCCCCAAACCACAAAATCTGACTTTAATAATTCATATTGCTGAGGGACTCGCTCAGTTTACACAAATCTGCGTGACGGTCACTTTCTATAATTGAAGCACAATTTGAAGAGGGAGTGTGAATTATAGATTTTTCGAAGCACCTACTTGCAGCTTGATGTGAATGAAATTGGTGTCTCTCTCCCCTGTTTTAGATCGGCTTCAAATTTCCCTCGTGTGGGGGTTGCATTCCCGCAGCCTGAGTAACCATGACAACGGTGTGATCGATACTAGGGTCAGTCCCACGCACTGTCGGGGTAGCGTAGGGATTACTACTGCCAGTCTCTTAAAAATTAACACCCTCTCTCATACAAGCTAATTGTTAAAATGTCCTTCACTCCTCGTTTAACTTCAGAGGAATACTATGCCACCTACATACGAGTAAATTCAAATAAAAAAACAAAAAAAAACACTAATTATTCATGCGGTATGTCAATAATTACCAGAGAGATTTTTTTTTTCGAATGCCCCAGGTTTTGTCTTTCGACATTCCTGGTTTCTCTCCTGGCATGGCCGTACTTGTAACCCACTTCTGAGGTTGGAGCGCCTGGAAGGCGGGGTTACGTTGCCCCGATGATATGATGGGTGATGATGATGATAGTGGTGCGCTAGGAGAGTCCCTAATTCTAAGCTTAACCTAAGGACTGAATATGCTATGATGATGATTGCGATGGCCATATGATTTCGGGGACCGTTTGTGCCTTAAAGTTTTCCTGACATTTGTCTTACAGGTGAGGAAAAACCCCGATAAAAACCTCACCCAGAAAAACTGTCCCGACCGGGAATCGAACCCGGGCCCGCTGCGTGTCAAGGCAGCACGCTACCCCGAGACCACAGCGGTGGACCCAGAGAGAAATATACTCAACGGTATTTGAACCTAGGACCTTAACTTGATACGTAGTGTGCTACCAGTTATGATATCCAGGCATCCTAACACATACATTTATTTATATGTATTGACTTTCCGGTGTGGAAAGCAACGGGAAGCTACCACACCTAAATTCCCTAGTAAAGTTGCAAGCATAGCATGAAAATGCTATGATTGCAGTGAAGGACCTGCCTTAGGGCACAATTACTATGGATGGATGGATATGTATTGACTAGGCTTTCACGGCCGGAGTTATTATGATCTTGAATATGATTTCCGGGCTGTAGGCCGTGGTCTTCAGGCTTGAAGTTCCTACCAGAGACTGCGTCCGGCAACCTCAAACCCTTGAGGATGCCGGTCGCAGTCTCTGGCGAAACGTCGGGGAACTTAAGCCTCAATACCACGGCCTACAGCCCGGAAATCTTCTTCTAGATCATCATAGTTTATTATTTTCCCCGCTACCTCTCAAGATGCAGAATATGATATATAAAGGAAAAAATAATGTTTGTGCTAGGATGCCTGGATAGTATAACTGGTAGCACACTAACGTATCAAGTGAGGTTCTGCGTTCAAATACCAATTCAGGTGTTTATTTTCTTTTCATGTATTATTAGGCCTTCATTTTAATTGTCAAAATGTAATTATAATTCGAAATAAAGAAGCGTCACTGCTATAAAGTAAAAATTCGCTTTAATTTGCTCACTTGTTATAGGGGCCACGAGAGAACACCATGATTTCCCGCCACTTCTCCTGATAGAGAATATATATAAAACCCTTATATATAGGCCTATATCCACCGCTGTGGTCTCGAGGTAGCGTGCTGCCTTTTCACGAAGCGGGCCCGAGTTCGATTCCCGATCAGAACAGGCTCCTGGGTGAGGTTTTTTAGAGGTTTTTCATCATATGTAAGACAAATGTCAGGAAGCTTAGGGCCCAACGGTCCCCTGAAAATCATCGGCCATCATCATCATCACCATTGTCATTATCATCATCATCATCATCATCCTTGACGGTGTGAAAAGCAACAGGAAGCTACCACACCTATAATTCCATAGTAAAGCTGCAAAGCATTGCAGTGAAAGACCTGCCCTTGGGCAGAATTACTATGGATATATATAGTGGACTCAGTACTTTAGTTTTGAGGCGCCTTTGTTTGTAGTTAGGTAGATCTACGTATTTTGCACGGATAAGTATTTAGCATATCAAGTTGTCACGTTTTATTTACTGACACTGACATACTATGTTATAATAATACAACAAAAGACAATAGTTGCAAGGCTGTTAGGATAATTATATCCACGTGGAGTTCATATGGAAACGCTTTCTAACACTGGAATTAAAGAAAATAAAAATAATAAAAAATATGTATTAGGACCTGTCTAGCACATTTCTATATAAGTTATGTAGGAGAATCTAAAAATATATAATTACGATTTTAATACATTAAATAAGCATTGTTCTATTTTTACGCATGTGCAATTGTAGATTACGTCGGGATTCCTATTGTTTCGAAATGGCCGCTTTCGATAGAATTTTTAACACATTGGAAAAGAAACCGTTTTAAAAACCGGAGAAAAATACAAGTAATTTGAGTGTTTTCAAAACAGTTTAGTTAAAAAAAGATCCAAAAATATTCTTAGCCATTGAGTGGGGATGTGGTAAAAATAACAGCAGAATTTTAGAGGCGATCCATCTCATGAAGCATAAAATTCTACTCAAATGAAATTATTAAATAAAGGGTATCAATGGAGATTGTTGAAAAAAGCGTAAAATGTCTGATTAGGTAGGCCAAAATGTAATTTTTCTGGTAAATAATTAAGAAATGGAGGGCGTTTCTAATTATTGGTACCATCTTACTTTTATTCAATCTTATTTCCCATAAAACGCAATGTTGCCTAAGAACAATGTTTCTATCGGCACAATTCAGTCATGTTGGTGGGTAAAAGTAGCACCCCAATAGGCGGAGTTGGCGAAGTAATGCCTTATGTAAGTTTGTTTACAGTGCACCGTGTCCCATTCAAACCTCCCACATTTTAATTAATCATAACTCTCAAAGTATGCGGAATTATGAAATGAGGTTGGTATTTAAATAAAGAGAAACTAGAAGAATTGTTGTTTTCATTGTTGCAGTTAATTCATCTGTCGCATGTTGGACAATAATGACATAAAAACACGTTCTCCAGGACATCATTCCACTGGACTTCTTCCTCTGGGGGGTATGTTAAAAGGACCGTGTGTTCGCGACTCTAGTACAAGTTCATGATTTACGAACCCGTAATCCTTGACAACAATTGCACCAGTACCCATGGACATGTTAGACAGAACATGACACGAAATCGAATATAGACTTGATATTGTTTGCGCTACTAAAATGGTGCACATATAGAGGTGTTTTAGTTGTGCACTTACTTACTTACTTACTCACTTACCCGTAGGTTCATGGACCGCGCGGACATATAGCTCTCCATACATCCTTATCCTGAGGAGCTAATGCTTTCCAATCATTCTTTGTATAATCTACTTCCCTCAAATAATAGTTAATGTTTATTCTTCTACCTCATTCTTGTTCTGCCAACTGGACGTTTTCCCTCTGGTTTTCCTACAAGAAGCTTCCATGCACCTCTTTCATTCCCCATACGTGCCACATTTCCTGCCCATTCCCAGTCTACGAGACTTAACTGTTCTCACTATAATCTGGCTTCCTATAAAAGACCATGTAGTTCATTGTTATGTAGTCTTTTCCATTCACCTGTCTGTTCATCTCCTTTGGTCCAAAAATTTTCTAAGTACCGTTATTCTCAAATACCCATAATCTCCTTTCCTCCCTTTAAAGTAAGAGTCCATGTTTCGCATCATATAATATAACTGGTAGAATAATAGTTTTATATATTTTTCTGTTTAACGTTTTTGAAAGGAGTTGGGACATCAAAAGTCTTCGTAATGCATAATAGCACGCATTTCAGAATTGAAGCTATGTTTAATTTCTTTGTGCATCTCATTCCTATTTGTGATTATTGTTCCTAGGTAGGCCTATTTGAATTCAGCCACTTCCTCAAGATTTCCCTGATTTGTCATTAGCTGTCCATTTCCATTATATAATGTATTTCTACGTGTGACCATATATTTAGTTTTATTGATATTTACTTCCAGTCCTAATTTCTTAGTGTTACGTTTTAGTGTGTGGCAATCAAAATTCTTTGAGTTTCTGTTTCGTTGAATAACGGTCTCATTTCATAATTGCGCATACTTTGTTAGTTCTGATTAATTAAAATGTGGGAGGTTTGAATGGGACACTCTGTATATCAGGAACTTAGCTCGGGAAGATTAGCATTGGCATTCATAAACCTCTAGAGCGTGTTGCCGTTTACCTGTCAGTGGATGCGGTTTACCGTCCCTGGGATTTGTTTAATATTTTATCGCCGGGAGTTGTAAGTGCATTCAAGAATCCACTTTAATAATTCTCGTTCTTGTCACGTCTGCTTTTACATTTTCTACATTTTATTTCTCTTGACCATACAGATTTAAAAAAAAAATATTTCAAGTTCAACAGAGTGATTCTGTAAGAAGGTGAAGAAGAAATTAAACGGGGACCTAGGGGATTGTCCATTTCTGAGCAATTTGAGGTAGGGAACACTACTTCATGAGCCAATGCATCAGATGGAATAAAAATCATAAAAATTGGCGCTCAGCCGGTTGATGCTAACATCGTCCAATTTACAATCTTACGATTTTTAGAGGAATTAAACTCAATAGATACACTAGGACACGACACACACCCAGTCCCAAAGTTGAGATTTTTAAAAATAATTTACTCCGCCGGGAATCGAACCCGGATCGCCGGAATGGAAGATAGGGCACTCCACCGATTACGCCACAGCGACGGAAACATTTTTGGACCAAAGAGAGATGAATAGACAGATGAAGACTACATAACAATGAACTTAGATGGTCTTTATAGGAAGCCAGATATAATAAGAACAGTTAAGTCTCGTAGACTGCGATGGACAAGACATGTGGCACGAATGGGGAATGGAAAGAAGTGCATGAAAATTTCTTGTAGGAAAACCAGAGGGAAAACGCCCAGTTGGTAGACTAAGAATGAGGTGGGCGAATAACATTAACTATGATTTGAGGGAAGTAAATTATACAGGAGGGGCACGCCTTAGCGTAGTGGTTAAGGCTCTGAGCTACAAGACGGAGGGTCGAGGGTTCAAGTCCCGTTGGGGTCAGGATTTTTAAACTGACCCAAACCCTCTGGCGGCACTATGGCCCTGAGGTCGACTCAGCCTCTAACGGAAATGAGCACCAGACGCTTGTTCTGGGGGTAAAGGCGGCCGTCACGCAGGGCTGACAAACCCGGCTGACATAAAGTGCCGAATGTCTAGAAAAAGTGGGAGCCTTAACCTCCTACTACCCCAAGGGCCTCCGGGCCTGTTGTGGGATCACTTTACTTTACTTAAATTACACAGGGAATGATTGGAAAACATTAGCTCGGGATAGGGATGTATGGAGATCTTGTGTCCGCGCGGCCTAGAATTTACGGGTTCGATAGTGCCAGTGAGTTAGTTATGTGTGTCCAAAAACATAGGGGTTCGATAGTGCCAGTGTATTAGTTTATATTTTTACTTGTAAAGTAGGGTAATGGCATTGCCTGTGCTGTGAATGTAACGGTGAGCCCCCATATGTCGTATAGCTTTAACATGTTCTCTCATACAATCTTTTCAGCCATTAGTATAACCACATTAACCACTGTGGATGTAACATTTAAAACACATAAATAAACTGTGTGCAGCAGATTCCTGTGATGTGTAAATTAGCTTTCAGTTGGCACTACTAGTCTGATTACACTGACCAACAAAACAAACTTTTTTTGTCTCAGAAAGAAAAATATGTGATTCTGATAGTATTTTTTTCTCCAGAATTCAAATATGATATCGGGTTTTCTCCATCACGCAAGGTTTCCGAGAGACAGGTATTTATTATAATTTCAAACACTTTAATATTTTCTACATTCGTAACTACACAATATTCGAACATTCGGACTTGCCTAGAAAGTAAGAAATTACGATTTTCTGCTATATTTCGCCTGTGGAGCATCCCTCTTGATGGTCCAACAATAATCGGCAAAATCGCCAGCATATTAGGATTCCATTTGCCTTGATATCTCTTTTCCATAGCTGAAATCTCCTGATGTTAGTGTCATTTTGTTTTATTTTACAATGGAATAAATGGACGAAAAAAGTTTATTAAAAAAGTATTGAAATAAAAAAACTGTGGGTGATGGAGAAATTCCGAATACATATTTGAAAACACGGTAAAAAAACTGCATTAAGTACAACTATTGGTACTCATTAGATAAAAATCGTATTGACCAGTTTTATCAACAGTAATCTAACAAGAGGTTGTGTTTTTCTGAAAAAAAATCACGAGCGACAAAGTCGGAAGTGATTTTGTCTAATGAAAAACTCAATCTCGCGTTGGATTTGGAATGCCTATTTAGCGAATAATACAACATCAAAAGCTAAAAATAATTTTGTTTAATATTACCAAATGTGAAGTTATGTATTCCGATTTTACTTCCGTGCGATTTCTAAGCCGGCTGTATATTTATAAATATATTTACTGTTAAATCTCTTTGGGCTTGGGAAAAATCAATAACACATGATTTTATGAGAAATAACTATTAAAATAATGCAGATCCATTATGCAACATTAAATAATTGTTTGGAGCAACACAACTAACCATTTTTTTGTAATTTTTGAAGTTGTTTTCTTTTGGCATTTCTTGCTCTACCATATCGTTTCGTATATTGTTGAATCGATATCCTTGTCAAATAAATTAATTTGCGGAGATATCTCTCATTGCGAATTTTAAATGTGAAGTTATGCATTCTGATCTTACTTCTGGGCGATTTCTAAGCCGGCTGTATAGTTATAAATAGCATATGTTTACTGTTAAATCTCTTGGGCTTGGGAAAAATCAATAACAGATTATTGTATGAGAAATAACTATTAACAATAATGTAGATTCATTATATACAACATTTATATTTTTTTTAGAATAACATAACTTTTTTTCGTAATTTTTGAAGTTGTTTTCTTTCGGCATTTCTTTGCTCTACCATATCGTTTCGTACATTGTTGAATCGATATCCTTGTCAAATAAGTTAATTTGCGGATATATCTCTATTACGAAAAGGAAGAGGCAATTTTATCAGCAGAAAGAGGCAAAAATTATCGGTCTATGAGATAAATAGTCAATTTTTTTTTTTTTAGAATCTGTCCTGTTGGATTATTAGTTTACCATGTTTATATTGGTTTTGAGTTTTTCAGGTTTAAATCCGGATTTTTTCAGGACGCAAAAACCTCAGGATATGATGATGATGATGATGATAATAATAATAATAACCTACTAGCTCACTGGCACTATAAAATCAGAAGGTTCATAGCCGCGTGGACATAAGCTCCCGTACATCCCTATCCAGAGCTAACTTTTTCCAATCATTCCGTGTATAATCTACTTCCATCAAATCATGGTTAATGTTATTCTTCCATCTCATTCTTGGTCTGTCAACTGGGCGTTTTCCCTCTGGTTTTCCTACAAGTCTACGAGGCTTAACTGTTATTGTATCTAGTTTACCATAATATTATGTAGCTCACTGTTATGTAGTCTTCTTCATTCGCCTGTCTATTCATCTCTTTGGTCAAAAAAAAATCCTGAGAACTTTATTCTCAAAAAAATACTCGTAATACTTTTTCTTATTCTTTAAATAAGAGCCCGTGTTTATAATCCTAATAATATAACTGGGAGAATAACAGTTTAATATATTTTCAGTTTAATGTTTTTTGAGAGAAGTTGGGACAAGTGTTTCTGTAATGCATAATAGCATGTATTTCCAGAATATGTTTAATTCATAACAACAATAATAATAGGCCTAATAATAATAATTTTTATTAGGAATTTTCCACAATACAGTGTTTTCTCCTTCAGCCCAAAGTGATTGTCGCCAGAGGCCCCTCTCTAAAAGCATCTTCTTCCCTCAAATATCTAGCTTCCATACTATAGTAATGATAATAATAATAATTATTATTATTATTATTATTATTATTATTATTATTATTATAATGATGATAATACTAATAATAATGATAATGATAATAACAATACTAATAATAATGATAATGATAATGATAATAATACTATTAATAATGATAATAATGATGATAATAATAATACTACTAATAATGATGATGATGATGATGATTGATGATGATGATGATGATGATGATGATAATGATAATGATAGATAAATAGATCATCGGTTGATTAATGTCTTTGACATCGTCCGATTTCTAATAGCCAATTTTGTCGGTCCACCAATTCCTGGTTGTAGATGTTTCTCCTTCATGTATAAACATATTCCCTGACTCCAGGAGGTTTTAGGTCTTCCTCTGCCTCGTTTTCCCTCAGGTTTCCATTCCAAAACAGATATTGGTAGCTGATCCTCTTCCATTCTCTGGACATGTCCGTACCATCTTAATTGCTGAGTTTTAATATAATCTAAATTAGTGTCTTCACTCTTCATTTTCTCCCTTATAACTGAGTTCCTAATTTTTTCTCTTGTTGAAATTCTTGCTGCCCTTCGTATAAAAATACATTTCCGTTGCCAAAAGATACTTGTTTTTTGTTGTTAATGGCCAAAGTTCTACTCCATAAGTAATGATACTTACTTACTTACTTACTTACTCACTGGCACTATCGAACCCGTAGGTTCATGGCCGCATGGACATAAACCCTCCATACATCCCTATCCTGTGCTAATGTTTCCAATCATTCCCTGTATAATCTACTTCCCTCAAATCATAGTTAATGTTGTTCTCCCACCTCATTCTTGGCTACCAACTGGGCGTTTTCCTTCTGGCTTTCCTACAAGAAGTTTCCATGCACATCTTTCATTCCCCATACGCGCAACATGTCCTGCCCATCGCAGTCTACGGGACTTAACTGTTCTTATTATATCTGGCCTCCTATAAAGACCATGTAGTTCATTGTTATGTAGTCTTCTCCATTCACCTGTCTGTTCATCTCTCTTTGGTCCAAAAATTTTCCTAAGAACTTATTCTCAAATACTCGTAATCTCCTTTCCTCCCTTAAAGTAAGAGTCCATGTTTCGCACCCATATAATATAACTGGTAGAATAATAGTTTATATATTTTCAGCTTAACGTTTTTTGAAAGGATTGTGGGACATCAAAAGTCTCTGCAATGCATAATAGCATGCATTTCCAGAGTTGAGCCTATGTTTAATTTCTTTGTGCATCTCATTCCTATTTGTGATTATTGTTCCTAGGTATTTGAATTCAGCCAATTCCTCAAAATTTCCCTCATTTGTCATTAGCTGTCCATTTCCATTATATGATGTATTTCTACGTGTGACCATATATTTAGTTTTACTGATATTACTTCCAGTCCTAATTTCTTAGTGTTACTCAATAGTGTGTGCGTGTGTGGCCTTTAGTATCTCCTCGCTATCGGCCAGTAGTACTACATCATCAGCATAAACTAACAGCTTATTAATACCATTCAGTTGTAAGCCTTCCTCATTCTCTAAAGATTTAATGGCACTGCTCTAGTACAAAATTAAATAGTAGAGGCGATAGTGCATCTCCTTGCTTCAACCCCATTCTGGATTTCAAAAGTATCTGAAAACTGTTTGCCTACACGCACCCTACTCATTGAGCCATTTAGACACATTCGTATAAGTCTAACTAACTTTTTAGGAATTCCGAACTCCAGCAGGATACTATATAACTTCTCCCTCTTAATTGAATCATATGCTTTTTTGAAGTCTACATATAGTTGATGTACAGTACCATTATATTCCCATTTCCTTTCTAAAATCTGTCTTATACTAAAAATCTGATCTGTTGTAGACCTGTTTCTTCTAAATGCACATTGATGATCTCCTAGAATGTCATCAATATAGGGACTAAGTCTGCTTACTAATATATTTATTATATCATAAGTAATGATGCTTTTAACAATTGTATGATATATATTCATTTTATTTTTATTACTTATATTTTTATCCCACAATATTCCATTGAGGCAAGCAATTGCAATTTTTCTTTATTATTTCTATTTCCTCTTCATAACACCCATTTTTATTTATTTTAATTCCTAAATATGTGATCTCACTACAAGATTTTATTGATTCTCCAGTCTCCAAAATTAAATTTTGTTCTGGTTCACCAATTGATAATTTTTTTTTCATGTTCAAATTTTTCGTATTTTTCTACTAATTTTCTAGTCATATATTCTAAATCTTCATAATCTTGTGCAGTTAACAATTGATCATCTGCAAAATGTAAGTTATATAAAGTTTTGTTGTTTGAAATAGGAATTCCCATGCCTGAACATTTTCTCCTCCAATTCCTTTAATATTTCATGTACATATTTTAAACAGAGTTGGCAATAGACAACAACTTTGAGCGCAGACCTTTATTTATCGTAAAATAATAATAATAATAATATATAATAATAATAATAATAATAAAATAATAATAATATAATAATAATTGGAGATAGTGATAGTAATATGTATGGGAAACATGGACTATTTTTCCGTCCATAGTAATTCTGCCCGAGGGCAGGTCCTTCACTGCAATAATAGCATTTTCATGTTATGCTTGCAGCTTTACTAGGGAATTGTAGGTATGGTAGCTTCCCGTTGCTTTCCACACCGGTGAAGGATAATGATAATGATAAGGATGGCGATGATAATGATGGCCATATGATTCGGGGACCGTTTGGGCCTTTTAAGTTTTCCTGACATTTGTCTTACGGGTGAGGAAAAACCCGATAAAAACCTCACCCAGAAAAACTGCCCTCACCGGGGATCGAAACCGGAGCCCGCTACCCCGAGACCACAGCGGTGGACGACTATTATTTTAAGAGAGGATAAATGATTATAAGTATTTGAGAATAAAGTTTCTGGGAAATTTTGGACCAACGAAGAAAGATGAAACAGGCGAATGGAGGGTGTAAATACATAAACAAAGAGCCTTACATGAATTCATGGAGAAACCAGATGTAATAAGAACAGTTAAGTCTCGGGTTCTGGAATGGCCAGACATCTCGCACGAATGGGGAAATGCCAGAAGAGGGATAGAAACCCCTTGCATGAAAAACGACAGAAGGAAAAAACATCCGGTAGGGTAGGTCAAGAATGAGGGGTGAGAGAATTAAAATTTACCTTGGGTTTGAGGGAAAAGTAAATAGTAAAGTAAAAATTATACAGGTGGATGATGTGAAAAATTCAGCTCAGGATAGGGATCTATGGAGCGCTAACTTCCGCGCGACCATGAACACACGAGTTTGATAGTGCCAATGCGTAGTTAATTAGTGAGATTCTTTAAATGCAATACATTTGGTAGTAAATCAAAAGATTGTAGATTTTTATCTACATAAAATTGTTATAGGCAGATAACATTTATAGCGGAAATTAATTGCTTATTGTTCCAATTTAAGAGCCGTTTAACTAATCAGAACTTTGCAATTAAAATACTTTCGTCAAGGGAATTCATAATTATTTACTACACAGTTTGAAACGAGAAAGAATAAAATTAATAATAGTATATTACGATGCGAGGTTAGGAAGTGGTTTTTACAGAAGTGATGAAAATGTTCTAAAACCGAGCGATAGCGGGGATTTTAATTTCCGGGATTCTGTAACACATTTCACAAATGTGCGTTGTACTTTATTTTTTTGTGCGATGGTGTTTTTAAAATAATAACTAATGGTAAAATAAATATATTTGTTGCAAATATTTGCGTTTATTATAAACAACTGACTAACGTTAACAGTGTGGCCATTGTTTATTAGTTGAAAAACTACAGGAGGCCGCGACACCAATCAGTGATAAAATGGCGGCAAGTACGTATTTATTGTTTTATATTGTTTCAAATAAAGTTCAGTTCATTTAAGATGCAGTGATTTGTTTCGCATAATGTATAGTAACAGTAGCTTTTGGATATTTTTTGTATATACATTGTACATAGTATACATGGAGGGCAGTGGTTTTACTTCCCACACGTGGTTTGTAATATGTAATATTACAGTATAGTTATTTAGGTTGGCAACTCCGACATGTAGGAAGTTGAACTTTTTTCAATCATGGTCGCCGTTGCTGTAAGTACAACAAAACGCACTATCGCTCTAAAACATTTACACAAACATCGTCTGAAGATGGTATTAAAAGGTTCCGGGCTATGTGGCCGTGGTCTATAACTGGCGTTTCTTCCAGACGTTTCTCTCCTCTCAACTGCGAAGGACATCTTCAGTGGCGAGCGCTTCCAGCTATTTTTTCCCTGTCGTAGACTCGACTGCGAGTCTACGACAGGGAAACAACAGCTGGAAGCGCTCGCCACTGAAGATGTCCTTCGCAGTTGAGGGAGAAACGTCTGGAAGAAACGCCAGTTATAGACCACGGCCACATAGCCCGGATCTCAATAAAAATCATCATAAAGATATACTAGGTATAAAATTCAATAATCCCTCATGATTACCGGCCGTGAAAGCCTGAATTCCACAATCGTCTGAAGATACTACAGTCAAGAACTAACTTCAGCGTTATCATAATGGCAAAGAGAATTCCTTCATCATATGTGAAAATCAAGAGAAAATATAAAAAACAATTTGACACCAATAAATTAAAGGCAATATACAATTAGTAAGTAGACTTACTCCCTATATTGATGATATTCTAGGAGATCATCAATGTGGATTTAGAAGAAACAGGTCTACAACAGATCAGATTTTTAGTGTAAGACAGATTTTAGAAAAAACAATGGTATATAATGCCACTGTGTGTCAACTATATGTAGACTTCAAAAAAGGCATAAGATTCAATTAAGAGAGAGAAATTATGTAGTATCCTGCTGGAGTTCGAATTTCCTACAAAATTAGACTTATTCGAATATGTCTAAATAGCACAAAGAGTCGGGTGCGTGTAGGCAAACAATTTTCGGATACTTTTTTAATTCACAATGAGTTTATATTTCCGTAGACAATATAATATATAACCATTTCCATGTATGCTTTTATTATTTCTTTATATTTTAAACATTTTTCAGACTATGATAACTCTTATTAGTACTGAATAAGCAATACGTAATTTTTAGGCATTTTTTCATTAAATACCATAATAATGAACTAACTCATTGACACTATCGAACCCGTAAGTCCATGACCGCACTTACATAAGCACTCGATACATCCCTATCCTGATCTAATGTTTTCCCATCATAGCCTATATAATCTATCTTCCTGAAATCATGGTTAATATTATTCTCCTACCTCATTCCTGGTCTACAACTGGGCGTTTTACTTTGGTTTTCAAAGCTCCCAACCCCCTTTTCATTCCCCATTCGTGCCCAAATGTCCTGCCCATCGCAGTCTACGAGATATAATGTTTCTTATTATATTTGGTTTCCCATAAAGATCGTGTAGCTTACTATTATCTAGTTTTCTCCATTCGTCTGTCTGTTCATCTCTCTTCGGTCCAAAAATGTTCTTGGAAACTTTATTCTCAAATACTCGTAATCGTTTCGTCTCCCTTAAAAGAGCCAATGTTTCATATCCTTATAACATAAATGGGAGGATAATTTAAAAAAAAATACATTTTCAGTTTAACATTCTTGAGAGAAGTTGGGACAAGAGTCTCTGTAATGCATAGTAGCACGCATTTCCTAAAACTGAAGCTTTACGTTTTAATTCTTGGTGCATTCTCATTCCTATTTGTAATTATTGGTTCTAACACGCTATATATAAGCATAGTTCGGGTTTAAGGTGCTACGCTAACAAAACCGAGGGTTCGGGTCCTGGTGGGGGTAAGGATTTTTAAACTGACCCAAACCTTCTGGCGGCACTATGGGCCCTGAGGTCGACTCAGCCTCTAAACGGAAAAAGGGAAGTACCCAGACGCCTGT
This sequence comes from Diploptera punctata, assembly GCA_030220185.1. Classification (NCBI taxonomy): domain Eukaryota; kingdom Metazoa; phylum Arthropoda; class Insecta; order Blattodea; family Blaberidae; genus Diploptera; species Diploptera punctata. The sequence goes on from JASPKZ010005108.1 coordinate 32,129, forward strand.
TCTGGGGGTAAGTAAGGCCGGCCGGCTGAAAAATTCAAGTTGGCCGATTTGTCTAGAAAGTGGGAGTCTTAACCTCCTACTATTTCCAAGGGCCTCCTAAGGCCTGTAGTGGGATCGCTTTACTTTTTAGGTATTTGAATTCGGCCACTTTTTCAAAAATTTCCCTGACTTGTCATTAACTGTTCATTTGCATTATATTACTTATTTATATGTTAAACTACGATAATACTCTTCAGAAATATAATTTTACGCGCGGCTAAATATAAATGGATGACACTTGGCACACATGTGAGATAAAAAACAGGAGGCACAGTTTATCTTGGACTAGTTCAATTTTAATTAAGTGGCGCTCCATTGTTGGCGACAGTCCAGCCAACTTCCACGTTTCAGAGTGTTGTGTTTACCAACTTTCTGCGAACACCAGGAACAGGAGGCCTTGAGTGCCTCTAAAACTCTTGTTCACTCTTGCGGAACAATGTTACAGAGGTCAGTGGTATTTCACACCCAATTATCAGTCATGTAATTCTTATTATTAACCATTTAGAAACTTCCTTCCCACCAATTTAAATCAAATATTTGTACAGGTTCTTCAAATGCTGCATTTCAATTACTGCCGTAGCGTAGTTGTTAAGGCACTGCGCTACAAGCCAGAAGGTCGAGGGTTCAAGTCCCGGTGGGGTCAGGGTTTTTAAACTGACTCAAACCTTCTGGCGGCACTATGGTCCTGGGGTCGACTCAGCCTCTAATGGAAATGAATACCAGATGATTGTTCTGCAGGTAAAGGCGGCCGTCACGCAGGGCTGACAATCTGGCTGACATCAGGTGCCGATTGTCCAGAAAAGGTGGGAGCGTTTAACCTCCTACTACCCCAAGGGCCTCTTGAGACCTGTAGTGGGATTACTTTACTTGCAAGCAATTAAATTGGTATGGGCATGTACGACGAATGCAAGAAGAAAGGTTACCCAGAAAAACATTGGAATGGTGTCCACCTGGAATAAGAAGGAAAGGAAGACCCCGAAACTCATAGATGCAAGAAATAAGAACTGGAATGAGAACACGAGGGCTGGAGGACATGGAGTGGATGAATGGAGACAAGTGGAGAAGGAAAATAAAAATTTAGGCACAGAAAGATGTGTAAACATTGAAAATCTGCATATAAATAAATTATTATTATTCATATTATTATTATTACTATAATATATAATCATTTTTTTTTAATTGCGGATGAGCCCATGTAGGATTACGCAAAGTACTTAGAGGCGTTTCATTTGAGCCCAAATTTCTTTCATTCATTAGCTATGAGGTTGTATTATTATTATTATTATTATTATTATTATTATTATTATTATTATTATTGTTATTATTATTGTTATTATTATTGTTATTATTATTGTTATTATTATTGTTATTATTATTATTATTATTATTATTATTATTATTATTATTATTATTATTATTATTATTATTATTATTATATTATTATTATTATTATTATTGTCCCGCGCCGTAGCCGAGCGGTTAAGGTAGGAAGCCTTGGCGCAGAGCTACGGGACTTGCGCTGGTTCGAGTCTCCATGGGGGAAGAAATTTTCTCATGGTATTTCGGCCAGTATGGGACCGGTGCCCACCCAGCATCGTGAGGCAATTGGGTAGCTACAATAAGTAGCGGCTCCAGGTTGAGGAACCAGCTATAACGGCTGGGGGACTCGACATGCTAACCACATGTCACCCCTACACTGGCTGTTGATCATCTACCTCTGTGATTGACACATGTGGATGTGAAGGGCCAGCAGCCGGCTGGTAAAAGGGCAACCGCTGAAAAGTTGAAAGACCCTCAATCAGATTATTATTATTATTATTATCGTTATTATTATTATTATTATTATCGTTATTATTATTATTATTGTTATTATTATTATTATTACTATTATTGTTATTATGGAAGGCGTTTATTGATGTTCTGTGAAATTGGAGATAGCATTCTCTTTCCGATTTTGATGCAGCATCGAAAAGTAAGCCACATACAATGTTTAATATCCGGCAGACCATCCATCATTTCAGGAGCGAGTGGAAAATGCAATATGGCGTCATGTCATATGGAATCAAAGTTCTGACATCGCTAAAAAATCTGAGCAATAAATTTCATATTATACAATTTAACACTGTACGTATTTCATTGTCAGACAAGGAGTAGTTGTATTCATCCCGTTTTCAAACCGCTGAACCATCCAACTTGACTTGGTTTTCCTCAGTCATCAAGGAGATTGAATCGAAAGAGATAACTGACGCGTTAGCATTAACGTTCATTTTAATTAAAATCCTGTGTTTTATTCGTGTTTCCTTATTTATTCATTTTATTTATTTATTTATTTAGCCTGGTGGAGTTAAGCCATGTGGCCTTCTCTTCCACTCACCAGGACAAACATATATTATATCAGAATATCCATCCATAGTAATTCTGCCCGAAGGCAGGTCCTTCACTGCAATCATAGCATTTTCATGCTATGCTTGCAGTTTTACTAGGGAATTGTAGGTGTGGTAGCTTCCCGTTTCTTTCCACACCGGTGAAGGATGATGATGATGATGATGGTGATAAGGATGATGATGATGATGACGGCCATGTGATTTCGGGGACCGTTTGGGCCTTAAAGTTTTCCTGACAATTGTCTTATAGGTGAGGAGAAACCCCGATAGAAACCTCACCCAGAAAAACTGCCCCGACCGGGGATCGAACCCGGCCCCGCTGCGTGAGAAGGGTTTTTCCTCACCTGTAAGACAAATGTCAGGAAAACTTTAAGGCTCAAACGGTCGCCAAAATCATATGGTCATCAACTCATCATCATCCTTATCATTATCATCATCATCCTTCACCGGTGTGGAAAGCAACGGGAAGCTACCACACCTACAATTCTCTAGTAAAGCTGCTAAGCATAACATGAAAATGCTACGATTCCAGTGAAGGACTTGCCTTCGGGCAGAATTACTATGGATGGATATTATTATTATTATTATTATTATTATTATTATTATTATTATATTTATCTTTGTTATTTCTGGCACAAAGTTCTGTGGGTCACGAATGATTCGTTCATTTGCATTAGGGAATTATTATTATTATTATTATAGTAGTAGTAGTAGTAGTAGTAGTAGTAGTAGTAGTAGTAGTAGTAGTAGTAGTAGTAGTAGTAGTAGTAGTAGTAGTAGTAGTAGTAGTAGTAGTAGTAGTAGTAGTAGTAGTAATAGTAGTAGTAGTAGTAGTAGTGTCAAACTGGGGAATTGTGTATCTAGAGCATCGTTTACCAACCTGTGGTTCGCGAATTTCAAGTGGTTCGCCAAAACTTTTCCGTAATGGCGGGTTTCGATGTTAGGCCAATTATTGTTTCCTTAATTTCTGCGACATTGTAATAATCTTAATAATCTTAATAATAATAATAATAATAATAATAATAATAATAATAATAATAATAATAATAATAATAATAATAATATTATTATTATTATTATTATTATTATTATTATTATTATTATTATTATTATTATTATTATTGTTATTATTGTTATTGTGTGTGTGTGTGTGTATTTATTTTGTCATGTTTATTTTCGGTGTCTACTAGATGGGATCGGTGAATACCTGTAAACATTAAAAAAAAAACATTTTCGTGAAAATAACTTTATTTCTTCGGAATTCGCTAAAAAGTACATTTTTATGAAATGTATAACATTTGGTTAATGTACAGACTGTTGTGAAATGTCACTATGAACTTGGTGTGAAACAAGGACAGTGTGATGTGGGAAATGTAACGGTTTTTCCTAGAAAATGAATGAGTAGTAACAGCTGAGTAAGGTAATGCGACCCCAATCTGTCTCAAGAACGCGGGAATAATCCTATTACACCAAATTAGTAACACGATCAAGGGGACTGAGGTCACAGGAGAGTCGTAACGGGGAGTAATTAGGGGAAGGCTTACTAATAAATTTACAAGTTATAATACCCTATTATTAATCATAACCAAACTTAGATCCAGCGACAAATTACTATTAGGGGCAGGTGCTAATGACTTCCATGGAGAACTTAGTTTGTACAGAGTGTGCAGTTATTACCACATAGTACATTTATACAGGGTGATTCATAATAAGTATTACAAACTTCTGGGAGAATTTCATTTTTCAATTCTACGCATGCGCAATGCAGAATACATTCTAATTTCAGTTGTTTAAAAAATGACTGATTCACCTACACAATAATTAAAGCATTAAAAAAGAAAATCTTTGAAAAGCGGAGAGAAACGCATTATTTTGAATGCTTTCAAAGAATCTAGTGAAAAAATCCTATATTAGCCATTGAGAATGTAGTGAAAATAACAGTCCAATTTACAGGTGAGCCAACATGGAGCATAAATTCTGCTCGTAATGAAATTGTAAATAGGATCTAGGCATATATCGAGATCGTGGAAAATGCGTAAATGTCTAATTAGGTAGGCTAATATATAATTTTTTACATAAATAAATAAATAAAAATGGAGGGTGCTCCTAATCATTGGTACCATCTTATCTTGTATTCAGTTTTATTTCCCGTAAATATGATGTTGCCTAATAAAAATGTTTCTAAGTACACAATTCAGTCATATGGCGGGTAAAAGTAGCACTACGGTTTCCCCAATAGACGGAGTCGGCGGAATGATATCTTACGCAAGTTTGTTTTGCGTACTTACGGCAATGGCGACTATGATTGAAAGTTCGATTTCCCAAAATTCGGGTTGCCAACCTAAATAACTGTACTGTAATATTACATATTACCTACCTCGTGCGAGAGGTAAAACCACTACCCTTTATGTATACTACATACAATGTAGCTCTATGTACAAAAATACATCCAAAAGGTAGTGTTGACATACCATTGTACGAAACAAATCACTGCATTTTAAAAGAACTGAACTTTATTTGAAACAATATAAAACAACACATTCGTACTAGCCGCTGTTTTAAGACAGATTAGTGTCACGGCCTGCTGTAGTCTAAACTAAATTATTTTCGGCATTTACCGTATAAACATTGGCCACACTGTTAACATTAGTCAGTTGTTTATAATGAACGCAAATATTTCCAACAAATATGTTATTATTTTACTATTATTTATTAGTCCACCGCTGTGGTCTCGAGATAGCGTGCTGCCTTGTCACGCAGCGGGCTCAGGTTCAATTCCCGGTCGGGACAGGCTCCCAGATGAGTTTTTATGGGGGATTTCCTCACCTGTAAGACAAATGTCAGGAGGCTTGGGGTCCAACGGTCCCCGAAAATCATTCGGCCATCATCATCATTCTTATCATTATCATCTTCATCCTTCATCACGGTGTGGAAAGCAATGGGAAGCTACCACACCTATAATCCCCTAGTAAAGCTGGCTGCAAAGCAAAGTATGAAAATGCTATGATTGCGGTGACAGACCTGCCCTCGGGCAGAATTACTATGGATGGATTATTTATTATTTTGAAAACACCATCGCACAAAAAAGTGATGTACAATGCACGTTTGTGAAGTGTTTTACAGAATCTCGGAAATTAAAAACAGACTGATAACGAGATTTTTTAATCATTTCTTCACTTCTGTAACAAATTTTATATAGAAGGATCAAACAGAAGTTTTAACATCAGATTTAAAGAACATTTTCGAGACTTTATTCAAGCAGAAGAGAAATCAAGCTATGCAAAACACATTATCCATGAAGGACATCGCATGTTAAATATTGAAAACACCCTGAAAATAATTCAGCGAAGATAAACGTACTCGAAGAGATGGAAATCATGAACGCAGCTCACAACAACGACAATCTGATAAACGAAAACGAACACAATACATGTAACTCCCTCTACCAGATCTTCAGTGAAACACCAGTTTTGAATCCTGCCGATGATGGGACAAGTCCCGAAAGCGCTACAGTTAAATAATTAATTAAGTTGAGGAGACGGACCTTTCAGGTGAGACAAGTCCCGAAAGCGCTACAGTTAAATAATTAATTAAGTTGAGGAGACGGACCTTTCAGGTGAATATTCCATAATTTTATATTTTAACTGGAACTTAGCTCGAATTAGTTTACAGTACCGTATATAACAATAAGAATCACATTCGATAAAAAACCAAGGTAATGTTGCAGTTGGTATAATTCTAGAACCCTTAGTGACATAATTTCCTACTTTTAATGCGATCATCGTCTGTTAAAAAGAAGCCTACTTTGGCTATGATCTGTCTAAAATGTACTTTTCGTATATCTGAGACAAGACCGCAGAAAAAAACGCTTGTCGTCTCTCATCTGTTCTCGGAAACTTAGTGAGTCACGATTTTCATCTTCCGCTGTTTTTATAACCTGCACAGAATTGTATCAGATGACTCACAAAAACATCCCACAACACATTTTTATAAAATAAAAACTAATCAAGTTCTGGAACACAAAGATATTAACCAAAAATACGTGTAGATATTCCACTCAATTTTATCACTTAAACTAGCAAGAACTCAATAAAGTTTACATAACAGTTATTCTCCCAGTAATGATATGCTTGCGAAACATGGACTCTAACTTAAATGGAGGAAAGAAGATTACGAGTATTTGAGAATAAAGTTCTTAGGAAAATATTTGGACCAAAGAGAGATGAACAGACAGGTGAATGGTGAAGACTACATAACAATGAATAACATGGTCTTTATAGGAAGCCAGATATAATAAGAACAGTTAAGTCTCGTAGACTGCGATGGGCAGGGCATGTGGCACGAATGAGGAATAAAAGACGTGCATAGAAGTTTTGTAGGAAAAACAAAAGGAAAACGCCTAGTTGGTAGATCAAGAATGAGGTGGGAGAACAGCATTAACTTTGATTTGAGGGAAGTAGATTATATAGGGAATGATTGGAAAACATTAGCTCAGGATAGGGATGTGTGAACCTATGGGTTCGATATTGCCAGTCAGTTACTTACTTACGTACTCATTGGAACTATCGAACCCGTAGGTTCATGGCCGCGCGGACATAAGCCCTCCATGCATCCCTATCCTGAGATAACGCTTTCCAATCATTCTCTGTATAATCTTCTTCCCTCATATCATAGTCAATGTTATACTCCCATCTCATTCTTGGTCTTGGTCTCGGAAACTTTGTGAGTTTTCCCTCTGGCTTTCTTACAAGAAGCTTCCATGCACGTCTTTCATTCCCCATACGTGCCATATGTCCTGCCCATAGCAGTCTACGAGACTTAACTGTTCTTATTATATCTGGCTTCCTATAAAGACCGTGTTATTCATTGTTATGTAGTCTTCTCCATTAATTGCCAATGCATTATTAATAATAATGACAGTAATTATAGTTGACATGGAACTTCTTGTAGGGAAACCAGTCGGAAAACGACCAGTAGGTAGACCAGAAATGAGTTGGGAGAATAACATTAAACGTAATTTGAGATAAGTAGATTATAAATGGGTGGAGAAGACTGCATAACAGTGAATTACATTGTCTTTATAGGAACCCAAGATATAATAAGAACAGTTAAATCTCATAGACTGCGATGGGCAGGACACGTGGCACGAATGGGGAATGAAAGACATGCACGGAAGCTTCTTGTAGGAAAATCAGAGAGAAAACGCCCATTTGGTAGACCAAGAATGAGGTGGGAGAATTACATTAACCATGATTTGAGGGAAGTAGATTATACAGGAGATGATTGGAAAACATTAGCTCAGGATTGGGATGTATGGAGAGCTTATGTCGGCGCAGCCATGAACCTATGAGTTCGATAGTGTCAGTGAGTTAGTTAGATTATATAGAGGATGATTGGAAGACAATATCTCTGTATAAGAATGCATGGAGAATATATGTATGGGCGGTCATGAACCTACGGGTTTGATAGTGCCAATTAGTTAGTTAGTGATGATAGTTGATTGTGAGAATTCCAGCCTCATGGGCTAGTGGTTAGCATTACTGACTACATTCAAGAGGCCCCGGGTTCAATTCCCGGTCAGACCATGATAATTTTTTCTTTAAAGTCTCCCATGGTCTGGAATTTAGGTTAAGTTTTAGTCAAGGACTCTCCTGGCGCTTCATTATGATTTATCACACATGATATCATCGGCAGTCCTCCGCTGTGGTCTCGAGGTAGCGTGCTGCCTTGTCACGCAGCGGGCCCGGGTTCTATCCCCGGTCAGAGCAGTTTTTCTGGGTGAGGTTTTTCTCGGGGTTTTTCCTCACCTGTAAGACAAATGTCAGGAAAACTTTAAGAACGGTCCCCGAAATCACATGGCCATCATCATCATCCTTATCATTAACATCTCATCACCATCATCCTTCACCGGTGTGGAAAGCAACGGGAAGCTACCACACCTACAATTCCCTTGTAAAGCTGCAAAGCATAGCATAAAAATGCTATGATTGCAGTGAAAGACATGTCCTCGGCAGAATTACTATGGGTGGATATCATGGGAGTAACTTAACTGCGCTTTCCAGGGCGCCCCAACCTTTAAAAAAAAAGATATTTCCAGTCAGTCGTTCTGGCTTAGATGGTAAAATGACTGCATTAGACAATTTTTTTTTAGAAAAACGGAAGGAAGGAAATTAAAATTTTAACAATGTGTTGACATAGATTTCGAGAACAAAGGAAGATATTAACTTTGAAGAAGAAGATGAGACGCTATAACAGTTCCATAAAGAACAATAGCACTCAGTAACAGTTTTCTCCGCATATTTATTACGTAGCTGTTGTTACAGGAAATTCAGAATGTATTAACTGAGGAAGTTCATTTAATTATGTAACTTGCATTGTTCTGCAAATCCAATTTCCATCTTGTAGATCAAATCTACATCCACTCCTCAGTTTTAAATGAAAGTGACAGAATGGATCAGGAAATGCATAATCCAAGGGAATTCCTCGGCGAGTCGAATTAATGGCCCGCGGCTGTGGTCTCGAGGTAGCGTACTGCCTTGTCAAGCAGCGGCCCCGGGTTCGATTCCCGGTTGGGACAGGCTCCTGGGTGAGGTTTTTCGGGGTTTTTCCTCACCTGTATGACGAATGTCAGGAAGCTTAGGGCCCAACGGTCCCCGAAAATCATCCGATCATCATCATCCTTATCATTATCTTCATCTTCCTTCACCAGTGTGGAAAGCAACGGGAAGCTACCACACCTATAATTCCCTAGTAAAGCTGCAAAACATAACATGAAAATGCTATAATTGCAGTGAAAGACCTGCGCTCGGGCAGAATTACTATAGATGGATATATATCATAACTCAATTTTTGACATTGTGCAATGCAAGCCTAATATGATATGAAAAGAAAAAGAAATGTCTGAACCGGGATTTGAACCTATATCTCTTTTTTCTCTTTCACCGGGAATTTCAAACTGCATGGTTTTATTTTTATTCTTGCAGATATAAACTGAATCGATACTTCAGTGCATTACTGATTACTCCATGCAGACAATCCTAGCTCAAACATTTATTTTCTTTGTATATTTTCTCTGTCACGATAGGTAGCGAGAAATCAGTCTCACTGCCATCTAGTGGCTACTATAACAAGTAAGCAAATTAAAGAGAATTTTTACTTTATGGCAGTGACGCTTCTTTATTTAGATGTCAAAATAAATACGGAATTTTTTACACTCTGTATAAGGAAAGAAAATTAATATTTGCACTGGGAGCAGGATAGCGAAGGCGGGTATCACTGTAAGACTACGGTATATAATTGGAGGTACCGGGTTCAAATCCCGGTTCAGGCGTTAATTTTTCTTTTCATGTCACATATAAATTATATATATATAATGGCCATTTTCGGTGTCGACTAGGTAGGGTGGTGGTAATGTTATTTTTTTTAAATAGTTCCATCACAACATTCAGTATTCCATCGGTATTTCCTAAAAACATTACGAATGTTTGAGAATAAAGTTCTTAGGAAAAAATGTTGGACCATAGAGAGATGAACAGACAGGTGAATGAAGAAGACTACATAAAAGTGAGCTAGTAATATATATAGGAAACCAGATATAATAAGAACAGTTAAGTCTCGTAGGCTGTGATGGGGGATGACATGTAGCACGTATGATAAATGAAAAGGGGCATGGAAGCTTCTTGTAGGAAAACCAAGGAAAAACGCTCAGTTTGTAGACCAAGAATGAGGTGGGAGTATAATATTAACAACGATTTGTGGGAGGTTAATTATACGGGAGATGATCGGAAACCTTTAAATCAGGATAGGGATGGTTGGAGAGCTTATGTCCGCGCGGTCATGTTCCTGCGAGTTCGATAGTGCCAGTGGATTATTTAGTGTAGAAAACCAGTTAGGATGGATAAAGACAGGTTAGGAATCGCTGTCATATATATATATATATATATATATATATATATATATATATATACACACACACTTACTCACTGACACTATCAAACCCGTAGGTTCATGGCCGCGCACATAAGCTTTCCATACATCCCTATCCTGAGCTAATGCTTTGCAATAATTCCCTGTATAATCTACTTCCCTCAAATCATAGTTAATGTTATTCTCCCACCTCATTCTTGGTATACCTACTGGGCGTTTTCCCTATGGCTTCCTACAAGAAGCTTCCATGCAAGTCTTTCATTCCCCATACGCGCAATATGTTCTGCCCATCGCAGTCTACGAGACTTAACTGTTCTTATTATATCTGGCTTCCTATAAAGACCATGTAGTTCATTGTTTTGTGTCATCTCCATTCACTTGTTTGTTCATCTCTCTTTGGTCCAAAAACTGTCCTAAGTACTTTATTCTCAAATACTCGTAATCTCCTTTCCTCCCTTAAAGTTAGAGTCCATGTTTCGCATCCACATAATGTAACTGGTAGAATAATAGTTTTATATATTTTCAGTTTAACGCTTTTTGAAACGAGTTGGGACATGAAAAGTCTCTGCAATGCATAATAGCACGCATTTCCAGAATTGAGCCTATGTTTAATTTCTTTGTCCATCTCATTCCTATTTGTGATTATTGTTCCTAGGTATTTCAATGCAGCCACTTCCTCAAAATTTCCCTCATTTGTCATTAGCTGTCCATTTCTATTACATAATGTATTTCTACGTGTGACCATATATATATATATATATATATATATATATATAACTTATATATATATATATATATATATATATATATATATATAATGTGCTGTGTTTATGAAACACTTCACACCTCATCGCTTAATTATTTATCACACCGCTTCATTAGATTCTCCGTCACACACAATTTAGACTCTCGATCCCATCAGCACATTGTTCTTTATATCCCTCCTCATCACACTGCGTGTTATTTACTGTTTTACAGTTTCACATGCCAGAACATGGGATTCCCTTCCTCCCTTTGTCAGAGACTGTAATATCATACAAAAACAAACTGAAGAATTACTTGATAACAAACTAACCTATGCACTTCAATGATAGTATTCTTTTAACAATTAATAATTTAATTTATTTTATGAAAATAGTACTAAGATTCTCTCACCGCTGGGATCCCGAGATAGAGTCTCGATCACTCCATTGGGATCCATGGTGGACGAAACGGACCTTTGGGCAGGTTTTTCTTGGGTTTTCTAACGTTTTCTCCTGCCACAATTTCATTCCACAATTTCTTCATATTCATCTCATCCATTTCGTTCGATTTCGTTCATCTGCGCCTGTGACGGTGCGTCGGACGTGGTCGGCCGGCACCCTTGTCGTTCACAGACTTCTATAAATATAGGGTGAACGGTAATTACACCAACAAACTTCAGGAACTGATTCCTGACTTAAAATGAAGGAAAAAAGGTCCTATAAACATGTGTCCGGAAATGAACGATATGCATGCAACGACAATAAATCGTCTCGGCACACAGTACGTAGCATAATCGCATCCACGTCACAACATGTTCAAAGTGGCCTCCATGGGATGCAATGCACACGTGCACACGTCGTATCACGGATTGCCTCACTCTTTCGCATGTTCCGGCCTCTCTCCAAATAGCGTCACAGGCGACGTGGACACGCTGTTGAAGGGTAAGCACATCAGGAACTGGTTCAGCATACACAATGCTTTTCACATGCCCCCAGAGGTAAAAATCCAGGGGGGTTAATTCCGGTGATCTAACAGGCTATGCAACAGGGCGGAGAGAATAATGCCGTTCTTCAGTGCCATCTACCGTGGAAACGATGCATTTATGGATACTTATTCATAGGACATTTTTTCCTCCATTTCCATTCGGGAATCGATCCCTGCAGTTTGTCGGTGTAATTAAAATTCACCCTGCATAGGGTGTTTTATCTCATCTCATCCCTCGACCCTACCCTGAGTTGGAATTGAGTTGACACGAGTTGAGGATATATATATGTTATAATTAAATTTTTAACATTGAGCAATGCTACTTTGCTTACTTGTTATAGTCAGCTACTAGATGGCAGTGAAGACAGAGTTCTCGCGACATCTAGTAATAATGGAGAGTATAATACATATATAAGAAAAAATAAGTGTTTGAATTGGATTCGCCTGGTAGTGTAATGGATATCACGCTGAGGTACAGACTCAGAGATCCGGGTTCGAATCCCGTCCAGGCATTTATTTTTCTTATCATACCATATATATATATATATATATATATATATATATATATATTAATATTAACAAATATTTTCAGTTGTTTTAAATATTGTATAACTGACAAATTAGTTTGTTATATCTCATTATTTTACTTTGATTTATATACGTATTTTGTTTCCGTCTTTGATCCTTGGGACTGCGAGCAATGTATAAGATACACCTTGAAGTGGGTTGCTAATCCGTTTTCATAGCGGGTTTATTATTTGGGGTTCCTCCCTAGGCCGATTGCCTTCACTCAGCTCCAGAGTTCAGCCTGAACCGTTTTATTTCGGAGTTGTCTCTCCTAGATGGGTTGTCTTGCAGGACTAACGAACCCCATCCGCCCGTTTGTCAATCTACAAGGCAGTAATGTAGAGTTGCCTCTTTCATCAGGTTACACCGTACCGAAGGACTCCTCCGCTGCATCATTATTTGATAAAATACACAACACAGAAAGTAGAGACAAATGTCATATTCAAGACAACCAAATTTATTATAGATAGACGAAAATATTGGAAGGGTCATACAGAAGGAATGCAAGACAACCGACTTGCAAAAATAGCTAAAGAAGATAGACCAATGGACGGGAGAAGAACAAGAGGAAGACCAGTCAATAAATGGATAGAAAGTGAATTGCACATCCAATACGTCTTCTTCCGAGTAGTGATTTTGGAAATAAACAGGATACTTCAAATTATGTTTAAGAAGAAGAAGAAGAAAAGAAAATTTTATATACATTAGGTAGGGAGTGTCTACTAAACAATTTAATTTATCTTGCTTGTGCACATTTAATTATTAGTTTTAGTCTTAATTTTAATTAGTATCATTAACATTATTATGTTATTGATCTTAATCTTATAGATATTATCTTTTGATCAAATCTTCGTTTACTGTAGTATTTAATATTATAATTAATTGTGATTGCTGTATTATAATGTAACATATGTTTGTCTTGGTGAGTGGAAGAGAAGGCCACATATGGCCTTAACTCCACCTGGCTAAATAAATAAAAAAATAAAATTTATCAGTACGTGAAATATACAAAAGGACGTGCAAATCGTGATTTGAACCTGATGCATCCAGGAAGCCGTGATTTCCTTGAACGTGTGTGAGTTCATGACAAATTCAGGAAACTTCATTTAAATCACAAAGCGTTGTCCCTGACACAAAATAACATTCTATTCACTTTGATATTGCTATTCAACTATTTCCCATCTGTTAAAAACGATATTGAAATTTACTGTGCATCCAGAAATTCTTAAAATTTACGAAAAAAAACTAAATATTATGTATTTATTAAATGAAACCATCAAAGTTTTATAAGATTTTTCTTAAATATTAATTTTATTTAACGTTCATAACTACTGTTTCTTCTGGAAAGCACTAGCTCAGGATAGGGATGTATGGAGAGCTTACGTTCGCACGGCCTTGAACCTACGGGTTCGATAGTGCCAGTGAGTAAGTAAGTACTGTTTCTTCGGCGGCGGTGGACCAATGGTTATGTTCCTTGCATCTGGTCCCGAGGGTCGCTGATTCAAACAAGGCCGGAGTCGATGGATTTTTTTCTTCTTATTCTTTTTTGTAGGATTTTCATCAAATCACTTCTGGGAGGAAGACGTATTGGATGTGCATCAACTGTCCAATCCATCTCTTGCCTGATCTTCCTCTTGCTCTTCTCCCGTCCATTGCTCTATCTTCTTTAGCTCCTTTTGCTATATGATCTTTCTAATATTTTCGTCTGCCTATAATACATTTGGTTATGTCTTGAATTCGACATTTGTCTCTAATTTCTGTATTGTGTATCCTAGAAATCATCCCTTCCATTTAGTTGATAAAAGACCTTGACCTTTAACAGGGGCAATTGGGTGTATCAAATAATGTTCTTAAGATCTTCATTTCACATGTGCTAATTTTCTTGATCCCTTTTACACCAGGACATAACATTCCAAGTAGCGATTCTTAATATGTTTTCTTTTTCTAAATCGTACTCATTTTCCCCTTGGGACTGAGAGCAATGTATAAGATACACCTTGAAGTGGGTTGCTAGCCCGTTTTCATGGCGAGTTTATTATTCGGGGTTTCCTCCCTAGCCCGATTGCCTTCACCCAGCTCCAGAGCTCAGCCTGCCCCGTTATATTCATTCATTTTTTTTAAGATGGAAAAATACAAGGAGTAAATCCTCCGGGAGGGTCGCGAGTCTGAACATTTTCAGATTTTCAGGCCTGAATGAAGATACCTCTAAACAAATTTACCGACCTCATCATCCTAGTAATAGCTTTGTTGCCTGCTAGATGTCTCATTAGGTTGGTTTGTTGACCTCATACCATTCATGACATCCGTAGAGAAATAAGTGTAACTAAATTAACTTTGTCTAGTAACTCCTAACAAAGGAGAGGCTATGGCCCAACATTGAGCTGTTACGTCATTGTAGAATAGTTATTTCAATACACTGCACCATAATCATCATCAGACAAATGCCATAAATACATTTTTTTATGAGTAAGTGTATTTGTTATGGTTTAGGCAGTGTAACCCATTTAAGCGTCAAAATAGGGACTTTTGTTTCACGTTTTTCACTACAAAGGGTGATTTTTAGGGGTGAAGGTAACTATATTATAGTTTTTAACCGTGCATTATATTACTGTGAAGGGGTTGAGTATTACAACTCCCTTATAGCCTATGTTCATCCCCGGAATCTCCTGAACATTTTTCAAAAAGTCCCATCTTAATCGGATGAACGGTATGGCAGAGCAAGCTTGCCCGGGAATCTGCTTATCCCGATCTTCTTGGTATCAATGAAAGACAAAAATGGTTATTGTGAGTTATGCGTAAAAGATAAACATATGCTGTCGCGGACTTTTTTGTAGAGTTTTGTGAGATATTCAATTCTGTGTACATTAATTTTGTGCATTTGTTATGGTTTAGGCAGCGTAAGCCATTTAAGGTAAAAAAAGGGAGTTTTTCACGTTTTTCATTACAAAGGGTGTTTTTAAGGGTGTGGAGTTGAGCATCTCAACTCTCTTATAGCTTATGTTCATTCCGGAAATCTCCTGAACATTTTGCAAAAAAAAAACAATTACAATCGGATCAATAAAAATATAAAAATCGTTCTAGCGGTCGCAATTTTCGATGTTTCTCAACGAATTTTAGTATAGGCTATTAAAACAACCCGGGGAAGGTATTCTCCAAACATCAGCGAAAACCGGTCATTAGAAGTGGGGGTGTACCTGAAACTCGACATTAAAAATTGATTCTATCAACTACAATGTTTATTTCGTCTCTATGTATACCATAATATTTAAAATAACACTTAAATGTATTTTAACTAGTTAAACTAAAAATAAAACATATCTTAAATGTATTAGGGCGTAGCAGTGCACGCCGGGCAATAGCTATTACAATATAAACAAAAGGTAAACAAATTATATAACAATGATTTTATGTATTAAATACATAATGGATTTTCATCAAGTAAACGCCAATTTTTTATTTTCTTTCTTTCTCGTTTTCTTTCGTTTACCCTGTTGTTCCCTTTCGTTTTACCTTTGTTAACCTTTTTTATCTTATTCACACATACAAACACAAGACAGGACACACACCCAGACCCAAGGTGGAGATTTAAAATCCCCTACCCCGCCGGGAATCGAACCCGGGTCGCCGGAGTGGAAGATAGGGACTCTACCAACTACGCCACGGCGACAGACAGCTCAATAGATTACTAAATACAGGATGTCCCATTCAAACCTTCCACATTTTAATTAATCATAACTAATAAAGCATGCGGAATTATGAAATGAGTCCGGTATTAAACTAAACAGAAACTCGAAGAATTTTCATTGCCACACACTAAAAACACCTCTACATGTGCACCATTAGTGGCAGGAACAATATCAAGTCTGTATTCGATTTCGTGCCACGTTCTGTCCAACATGTCCATTGGTACTGTTGGAATTGTGTCAAGGATACGGATTCGTAAATCATGAAGATCTTGTACTGGAGTCGCAAACACACGGTCTTTTACATACTCCCAGAGGAAGAAGTCCAGTGGAGTGATGTCTGGCGAACGTGTTTTATGTTATTATTGTCCAACATGCGACAGATGAATTAACTGCAACAATGAAAACAAAAATTCTTTTAGTTTCTCTTTCTTTACATACTAACCTCGTTTCATAATTCCGCAGAGTTATGATTAATTAAAATATGGGAGGTTTGAATGGGACACGGTGTATTATATTATGGTTTTACCGTGACCTTGCGAAACAATTCTGGATAAAAAAGAGATGAACAGACAGGCGATGGAGAATACTACATAACAGTGAGTTACATGATCTTTATAGGAAACCAGATATAATAAGAAACCTTGTCTTGAAGACTGCGATGGGCAGGACATGTGGCACGAATGGGGAATGAATGAGGAGCATGGAAGTTTTTGTAGGAAAACTAGAGAGTAAACGCTCAGTTGGTAGACCAAGAATGAGGTGGGAGAATAACATTAACCATGATTTGAGGGAAGTAGATTATATAGGGGATGATTGGAAAACATTAGCTCAAGATAGGGATGTGTATTGGCAAAGAGAATATAAAGCATAGAATTGAATTGAGTAGCAAAATAATATCGTTAAATTCCATATGGTGGGATAAGCATGTTTGCAAAGATACAAAAAACGATATATTGGTAAAAGATTGGTGGAATCTGTTGCAATGTATGGAAGTGAGGTATGGATAATCAATAAGTACTACAAAAATATACTAATAGCTCTAGAAATAAATTATTTACGCAGAAGTACCAAAAAGTCGACATTAGAACATGTCACAAATAAGGAAATTAGAAATATAATGGAAGCAGAAGAAAACATAATTGAAAGAATTGAGAAGGAGGAATTAAAGTGGTTAGGTCATATTTTAAGAACGGAAGATAAAGGCGATGGCCGAAGCAACTATATCAATGGCAACCGATCAGAAAGAAGAAAAGAGGGAGACCAAAGTTAACATGGAAGGAAAACATGAAGCTAGTAATGCAAGCAAGAGAGCTAAGCATTGAAGATGCCCAAGATCGTAGGCTTTGGAGGTTTGACACGGGAAGACGGTAGCAGCTGTAAAAACCCGAAGATAGATAGATTGGATGTATCCGCATGGCCATGAACCTATGGGTTTGATAGTGCCTGTGACTTAGTATAAGTAAATACTTAAGGTATCACTTACTTTTAGGCGACGACTACGAATTCCACCCATAATGCTAAATAAGGCTTTTAAATCTTGGGATAAATTCTACACATTACTAATTACTGACGTCTTATCTAAACAGGAACAACATTATCAGATTTTCAGTCGTCTGGTAACATTCCATTGTTATCAAAATATGTTTATCAAATCGACGCATGTTTTGTTAATGCACAGCATTAACGTTTATCAGTGAAAAGTGTTAATTGTCTCCACTTAGCAAATACAACACATTCTTTGTTAGTCGTATGTTCTAATGTGATTTAGCAAATCTTTAAATAAAGCTTTTAAATTATAAATTAGTGCCTTATTTTTAGTCTTCTCTCTCGCCGACTTTGTTTAATATAGGCCCTATATTTGGACGCAGCTGTCATAGAATGGCAAACACAGCTAAGTAAACATTTTAAACTAGGAACTATCATTGTAGACACAATTATGTTTGCAGACGATCAGGTCATATGTGCAAAATCAGAAAATCAATTACAAGAAGCCACACTACTGCTCAAGAAAGCCATGGAGAAATAAATATAATCTCAAGATTTCAACGAAGAAAACAAGACCTTTCGGGGAAAATATGCAGCTCGATCGAAAATAGTTTTGATCGATGAAATTATCGGACAAGTACAGAGTTTTAAATATATAGGGTGTCA
>JASPKZ010005109.1:0-33545 GCA_030220185.1 Diploptera punctata
TTTTTCCAAGCCCAAAGATATTTAACAGTAAATATATGCTTATTTAAACTACACTGCCGACTTACAAATCCCCGGAATTAAGAGTGGAATTAAATAATCTCACATTTCGTAAATATTAAACATTACAATTATTTTTAGCTTCTGATGTTGTATTATTCACTAAATAGTCACTCCAAATCCAATGCGAGGTTGAGGTTTTTCATTAGACAAAATCAAGAGCGACGAGTTTTTTTTTAAAAAAAAACAAACCTTCCTCATGTTGGATTACTTTTCATAATGTATATATACACACAGACATGTTGCCTAAATTATTTTTGAAGAGAAAAAAATGTCATGGGTATGGGATTGTACGAGATAGGATAAAGTAAAGTAAAGTATTCTCAACACAGGCCTCAGGAGGCCCTTGGGGTAGTGGGAGGTTAAGGCTCCCACTATTTCTAGACAATCGGCACTTGATGTCAGCCGGGTTGTCAGCCCTGCGTGACGACCGCCTTTACCCCAGAACAAGCGTCTGATACTCATTTCCGTTAGAGGCTGAGTCGACCCCAGGGCCATAGTGCCGCCAGAAGGTTTGGGTCAGTTTAAAAATCCTGACCCCACTGGGACTTGAACCCTCGACCTTCCGGCTTGTAGCTCAGTGCCCCCGAGATAGGATAACACAAGTGGTTACTTTCTTTTGAAAAAATGATTCCTCTACATTGTGTGAAAACATTGCACATGAATTCTGAGAAGCTTATGTTTGACCTGATGATATATTGTAAGTTTCATGTTACAGGATGTCAAAGTTGAAATAAAATCAGAAGAAGAAGAACAGACCGACTATCCTGATATTGAACATGAAACATTTCCAGCTCCTGGCAAAATGAAACTTGAGGTAATGTTTTTGTTGGTATTTAAGAATTGGAGAGTGAAAGTAACGGATCCTTGTACTAGTGACAGCTACAACAGTGCTGCTGCTCATACATGGAGTAACTCCCCACAATTGGTTATTCAAACGTGATATAAGTTTCAGGTCGGAACAGTAAAAAAAATCCAGCATATAGTAACTGTTGTAAAATAAGCGAAATTCTTTAACGACATAATTTGGGGTTTGATTTTGCTAGTTTGTGGAATGTATCTTTCTTTTTTTAATTAAATTGTATGTATCCAAATTCATTGTGAGAAGTAAACATGGTCGCCATTAGAGAGATTTTAAATTTTGCCTTTTGTTTATAATGCCAATTTTTATTTATTTTGTTTTTTCTTGAGATTATATTTTATCATTGTGATTCATTGACATATATGATGGTTTGTTGCAAAAAAAATGAAAATTGCAGCTGCTGGAGTAATTTTTAAATTTTTTCTTCGGTTAGCCTTCATTCTAATGATCTGATGTTCAAACTGAACCTTACATTTGTAAGTTTGGTAATTCCATTACAGTCGTTGGAGTAGTAGGAGGGTTAGGGCTCCAACCTTTCTAGACAATTGGCTCAAAATGTCTTCTGGGTTGTCAGCCTTGCATGATGGCCGCCTCTATCTTAAACTCTTTATAGGATGAAGAAGGTCTACAATTCATTAGTGTTAATAAGCTTTTAGTTTATGCTGACGATGTAGTAGTTATTTCTCTATTGAGTAATTGTGGCAGAAATTTAATATCAATGAACTAATTACATGGTCTCATATAGAAGTAGATTATATAATGTGAATGATTCAATTAATGACAGATGAGGGAAATTTTGAAGAAAGGTTGAATTCAAATGCCTAGGAACAATAATTACAAACAGGGTTCACGTGCACTAACAAAGCCCAACTCTGGGAATGCATGCTATTTGTATTAGAGGGACTCTTGTCATGTCAACGTCTGATGATATGTAAAACTGTTAAGTTATATGCATATGGATATGTAGACTTCAAAAAAGCATATGATTCAATTAAGAGGGAGAAGTTATATAGTATCCTGCTGGAGTTCGGAATTCCTAAAAAGTTAGTTAGACTTATACGAATGTGTCTAAATGGCTCAACGAGTAGGGTGCGTGTAGGCAAACAGTTTTCAGACACTTTTGAAATCCAGAATGGGTTGAAGCAAGGAGATGCACTATCTCCTCTACTATTTAATTTTGTACTAGAGCATGCCATTAAATCTTTAGAGAATGAGGAAGGCCTACAACTGAATGGTATTAATAAGCTGTTAGTTTATGCTGATGATGTAGTACTACTGGCCGATAGCGAGGAGATACTAAAGGCCAAACACGCACACACTATGAGTAACACTAAGAAATTAGGACTGGAAGTAAATATCAGTAAAACTAAATATATGGTCACACGTAGAAATACATTATATAATGGAAATGGACAGCTAATGACAAAATGAGGGAAATTTTGAGGAATTGGCTGAATTCAAATACCTAGGAACAATAATCACAATAGGAATGAGATGCACAAAGAAATTAAACATAGACTCAATTCTGGAAATACATGCTATTATGCATTGCAGAGACTTTTGATGTCCCAACTCCTTTCAAAAAATGTTAAGCTGAAAATATATAAAACTAATTATTCTACCAGTTATATTATATGGGTGCGAAACATGGACTCTTACTTTAAGGGAGGAAAGGAGATTACGAGTATTTGAGAATAAAGTTCTTAGGAAAATTTTTGGACCAAAGAGAGATGAACAGACAGGTGAATGGAGAAGACTACATAACAATGAACTACATGGTCTTTATAGGAAGCCAGATATAATAAGAACAGTTAAGTCCCGTAGACTGCGATGGGCAGGACATGTTGCGCGTATGGGGAATGAAAGACGTGCATGGAAACTTCTTGTAGGAAAGCCAGAAGGAAAACGCCCAGTTGGTAGACCAAGAATGAGGTGGGAGAACAACATTAACTATGATTTGAGGGAAGTAGATTATACAGGGAATGATTGGAAATCATTAGCTCAGGATAGGGATGTATGGAGAGCTTATGTCCGTGCGGCCATGAACCTACGGGTTCGATAGTGCCAGTGAGTAAGTAAGTAAGTAAGTAAGCATATGGATAATTGAATCTTACTTTAAAAGAGGTGAGAGATTGTGAACATAAAGTTGCAGGACTTTTTTGGACCAAAGAGAAATGAAGAGACAGATGAATTGAAAGACTACTAACAGTGATTTCAATTTTAAAATGTGTAGCTTATAAAACAGTCGCCCTCAACTCTAATAACTTCTGTTATAAACGTCGTCACACTATTAAAATTGTAGGCCTTTCAAAAAAATGCTTCATCCTCAGGAATACTTATGGTGCTGAAAAGATTTCTTTATTTCATACAGAGGGCTTTGGTTGTTGGGCGTGTTCTCATTTAGAATATTTCTATTTTCTCCTTCCTTGATAATTTCAATCTCTTCCAGGATATTGATTTTTTGTCTATTGTTCTCTTTGTGGATTATTGATATTGTTTTATATCTATGTCCGGTTTCTGAAGTGTGTTCAGCAAAACTTGATTTTCCTTCTCTTTTAATAAAGTTTGGGAAATGTTCATTTAATCTCATTTTAAAACTAAAACTTCTTGAAGCAGAAAATAAAAAATATGCTAAATGAGAACACGCCCAACAAATACAGCCCTCTGTATGAAATATACAAATAATTTCAGTACCATTATTATTCCTGAGGATGAAGCATGTCTTTGAAAGGCTCATAGTTTTAATAGTGTGACGATGTTTATAGCAGAAGTTATTATAGTTGAGGAAGACTGTTTTATAAGGTACAAATTTTAAAATTGAAATAACCTTAACCTGAACGGTGTTCAAACATGATAGTTACCGTGTTTGAAAAAACATGAAATATGAGGTAAGATGTTAAAATGACTCATTAATTTATTCAAACATGATATTAAAAGTATAGATACTAACAGTGAGTTACACAATGTTTATGGGTAGAGCGAGGAATTATATGAAGAAAATTATATTAAAATATGAAATCATAATAACAAAATATGAAAATTAGGACACAAAAATATTATGAAGCTACTATTTTTTCAATTTTTTTACATATATTTACATACACAAGCCCTGTATACATACTAGCATACAAATGAGACAAGAAGACCTTTTTGTAGCTCAAGAAATCAAGAGTTTCACTGCATTTCCATTTCAATTAATTTTTCATTAACTCTGACTCAATATAGAATATCATGTTCATGATTTGAAGCAATTGTAATGGTTCACGTTGAAGTGTAGTTGTTTGAGAAATCATACTAACAAGCTGGAAGGTCGTGGGTTTGAGTCTCAATGGGGTTAGGTTTTAGCTGGACCAAACCTTCTGAAGGCATCATAGCCCTAGGGTTTACTCAGCTCTTAGTTTAAATGAGTACCAGATGCATGTTCTGGGGCAAAGGCAGCCGTGACACAGGACTGGGAGCCCAGTGGACATCCCTTGGCAATTGTTTAGAAATTGGAAGTTTCAACATCCATCTACCCCAAGGGCCTCCAAGCCTAAAGTTTGACAGTTTGTTTCAATAAATTAATACTGGGCTTATATAAAACATGATCAATTAATTTATCCAATGATATTTAATTACGGAATCCAAACATAAAAAACAAAACATAGTAACTGGTAGTAACATCCTTCCATCTAATATACCACTGACAAAATTTAGAGTAGGTACAGTTTGGATGACTTCTATTTACCTTGCATATCCAGTATATGTAAATGT
Source organism: Diploptera punctata (assembly GCA_030220185.1). Taxonomy (NCBI): domain Eukaryota; kingdom Metazoa; phylum Arthropoda; class Insecta; order Blattodea; family Blaberidae; genus Diploptera; species Diploptera punctata. The sequence continues at coordinate 4,673 of JASPKZ010005109.1, forward strand.
CACAATAACAATGAATCAGAACACACGTAGACCAAGTCCTAACTAATTCACATGCACAATCAAACCCGTAGGTTCATGGCCACAGATATAAGCTCTCCATACATCTCTATCCTGAGAAAATGTTTTCCAATCATCCCTTCTATAATCTAATTCCCTCAAATCATGGTTAATGGTACTCTCCCACTTCATTCTTGGTCTACCAACTGCACGTTTTCCCTCTGGTTTTCCTACAAGAAGCTTCCATGCACGTCTTTCATTCCCCCATTCGTGCCACATATCCTGCCCATCGTAGTAGACCAAGTACCGTATGTCATATTTGGAGAAACAAGATGTTAAAAAATTAATTAATCCACAAATAATTCTCTAGGGTGTATTTAAAAAATCTCTTTGCAATTACAATTATTTTTAATCCTATACATTACTCGTATGAACATGGTGAAATGTGGTTAGAATTATTTTAACATTAGTTTTTCCATGAAATATTTGCCTGAGCACAGTATGGTGTACTTGTGCTTTGAATGATCCAATTATCAATTCTGTTGGTAATACACAGTTAGGAGATTTTTCTATATCTTTAAATGTATGTCTGTCAGAATTATTTTGTACGATCAAAAAGTATGCTCCACACCATATGATGTTATGGGAGCAAACATGTACCGCGCTATATATGATAGTTTGATGTAAATGGGAATAATATTGGCCTTGCCTGCAAGAACTTTGGTAATTTCATAAACTGTGGAGTAAGACCTTATTCTTCAGCACAGCTTCAAGTTTAGCAGCAGCAGTCTTCCCTACATTTAAATACTGTAATCCATTCACAAAGTAAGAAATGTCCTTAGGTAGCAAAAAGAAACAGTTTGCTAACTGAGGGAAAGAGTATGTGGTTATTATTCTAATATTGTTGTTCTACTTATCCATGTTCTTGTCACAGATTAGGAAATCCCTGTTCTTGTTCTGTAGTTTTGGACAAAAGTCTCCACTGGTCATTCCATGTCTCCTTTTTTCAATTATTTTCTTTTATCAAATCTATTTATCTAGTTCCCGATGGGATACTGAGGAATTTTCGCCTGTCTACCACATTGCATAGTAAAAAAAAATTCAAAATTACAGTCACTTTAAAAATGTTTTTAACCAATTAGTAGAAATTTTATTTAAAAAAATTGAAAGTTGAAAAATATGAAGGAATATTACATTTTTACTAAAATATGAACCTTTTGCCAAAATATTATGAAACATGAAAAAATATGAAGGTCGTATTTGATTCTACATATCATGAAATGTAAAGATACTTTGTCTCAGCGCTCTCTGACTAATAGTTTAAAACATGAAATTTCATAAAAATCCTCGCTCTATTTATGGGAAAACAGTTGTAATAAGAACAGTTTAGTCTTGTAGACTGCAATAGACAGATCATGTGGTATGAGTGGGAAATAGAAGGACATATCGATCCTCACGAAGGAAACCGTAGGTGGGCCCAGAATGGGGTGTGATTGAAGGGAGGAAAATTATATGGGTATGAATGAAAAACATTAACTCAGGATAAGGATGTATGGAATCTTTGTTCCCCACGGCCATGAACCTATGACAGTGCCAGTGACTTAGTCGGTAGTAATAATAATAGACATGATAAAAATATTAATAAAAATTTGAGTATTAAGTACCATGTGTGCGATTGTCTCGAATATACCAGAAGACATTTTGTACATTTTCCTCGTTCTGATACACGGGTCTTGTCTTGCTGTATATTCTTTCAGTTCACATTTCATTACTTGACATCTAAAACAAGGGCAGAAGGTAATGCATGATCTGGGTACCTCTCAGTAGCATTTTATCATGTTTCACCGTAGAGTAGAATAATCGGTGTACTCCTTACTTGTAAACATTGCAGGAACACCTCAAAATATGAAGATCCACTGTTGTTATTACCCACTTCCACAAACAAAATAGGAACAACATACGTGGAGCAGGTTCATAACCCTTGTTCGTACCGTTTCCAGCACTATGACAATCTGTTTGAGTTCCACTGCAAATTTAAAGGAGAAATTGTTGAGGCCTCCAAACTTACTCTGCTGACAGAGGAATATCTAAGATAACACTGAATTGTGCAGATGTACCATTTGTTATGTATATGGTTTGATATACTGAAACTTTGCCTGTCTGTTTGCAGGCCACATGTGATGCTCTGAAAAATGAAATTAAAAACATTGATATTGAAGAAGAAATAACTCATAATTTGGTAAGTTCACTTTCTATGGAAAATATAGGCCATCAAAAGTAAATTTTTTTTTTTGGATTTTTCATTGCAATCATTGGTTTAGGTACCTGTTTATATAACTTAACCCTTCAGAGCAGATGGAGTTAAATGGCCGGCAATACGGCAATGTGGGGGGAGAATCACGGGTATTTAAACTCAGCCGTTCAGTGCCAGTATTCCAATAACGAAATATCTTGAGTAATTTAAATGTTTTTGCAATTCGTTTATGGTGAACCCTTAATATAATATTTAATTAATTAAATTTGTTACGGTTCTCAAGTAACATCTCTGCATGTGCAGACTTATTTATGATTGTTGTGCCACAGTTGAAGTAGGTCCTCTTTGTAAGTTTTTTACATAAGTATCACAGTGAATTGCACTAGGAATTCTTTGAAGAATTCAGAGAACCGTCCCTACCTAACAACACAACGAAATATTTACACAAAGAGAAGGGCCTTAAAAAAAAACAGAATGAACTTCAAAAATTGGTGTGATAAATCTTCAAAGCGTAAACCAGCTGTTTGACACTCGGGCAACAACAATTAGAGTATTTTTCCCCTTGTGTTTACTTTGTTCATGTTTATTACAAACACACTGCTTCTATGCATTGACCTTCTTTCTTGTAGGGGGGGGGTAGCCTTCTCCAAATGTGTCTTTCTAACGCTTTGGAAACATTATTTTGGGTCGTGTGCCTTCAAAAAATTGTCTTTCTACACATGAGATCTGTTGTGCTAAAAGACCTTCATCAACCTTAAATTTCAATGTCTTTCTTCTGGTTTCCAAGGTGAATCCAGTTGATGATATATGACTATAATAGCTTCACTGGAGGTGTGGACATGAAAGATAAGCATGCAACATGCCGGAAGATTGAGGGTTCGAATCCCAATGGACCAGAATTTTTAAACTGAATCAAACCTTCAGGTGGCACTGTGACTCCGGGGTTGACTCAGCCTCTAACTGAAATGAGTACCAGATGCTTGTTATGGGCCGTCAGACAGAGATCAGTACCTGGCTTACATCAAGTACCGATAGTCTAGAAAAAGTGGGAGCCTTAACCTCCTAATATCCCAAGGAGTTCCTAAAGTGGACCACTTTACCTTTTAGATACTGAGTGAATAGTAGAGTAACTACGTTTCCATAATGTAAGGATATCGTCAATTGAAATATATATATGAAATTTACTGTTGTCGCCTTTTCTACAACGTAAATCGGAAATAACTTTGTTGGACCTTTATATGTACTGAATTTTGCGACATTATTATTAAAAATGAAGATATTTCAAAATAGATTCAATTTGATAGACAAGCTAATGTACAAAAAAAAGACAAATTTATTTTTCTGAGAAATCCTTTGTCAAGTTATAAATATAAGAAAAATGTCAGAGGCCACAAGAATAAATGCAAATATAAAATTATTTTAACTTGTAACTCAGGGCCGTCATCGATTAATATATGCATATATTAAATTTGGGAATTTTTAACATTATGAGGTTCAATTAATAATAATCAAATGAATCGTGATTTATTCTTACCTCATACTTCTATGTTTTTTAAAACACAGCACTGCAGTATCGGCGACACGTTGTCGTCATCATCAGCTGTTTTCACGACTGTCAATTTTTTTCCTTTTGCCAGTAATTCTCTAGACTGCCATCTGGTGTTCTTTTGATGGAATTACTCTTCAAACTGCCATCTGGTGTTATTTTGAATGAATAATTTTCTAAACTGCTATCTGTTGTATTTTTGAAGAACTTTGTAATCAAGCTCGGTTCGTCCGGAATCTCAAAGTTCATAGTTCTAGTATGTTTTTTTTTAATATATATTTTTTCCCAAACTGTTAAATCCAAAGGTTTAGATAGATGTTTTAAAAGTTTTGCTTCTTTTTCAATCCTATGATGCTCTAATAAACTATGTGCTGCTATAGCTGATTTTTCAATTCATCATAGGATTGAAAAAGAAGCAAAACTTTTAAAACATCTATCTAAACCTTTGGATTTAACAGTTTGGGAAAAAATATATATTAAAAAAAAACATACTAGAACTATGAACTTTGAGATTCCGGACGAACCGAGCTTGATTACAAAGTTCTTCAAAAATACAACAGATAGCAGTTTAGAAAATTATTCATTCAAAATAACACCAGATGGCAGTTTGAAGAGTAATTCCATCAAAAGAACACCAGATGGCAGTCTAGAGAATTACCGGCAAAAGGGAAAAAATTGACAGTCGTGAAAACAGCTGATGATGACGACAATGTGTCGCCGATACTGCAGTGCTGTGTTTAAAAAAACATAGAAGTATGAGGTAAGAAGAAATCACGATTCATTTAATTATGATTAATATGTGCACTAATATAAACTTTGAAGTCTCTACATAAAATTTATATAAACGGTAAATAGTTAATGTAAACACAAAGATCATAATAACAGTTTTAAGCCGTGCGTGTAGCTAGCATACACGTCACGTCGTTCAGCATTTGGTGAAGAATTCAACCTGCGTACATGTCACGTTGCTCCACGCTGACGGGTTAATTAACACTTGGGAATGTGCGATGATCACAGCTGTCTGATGAAAATGTCTATACCAACAGTGACTTTGCTGCCATAAGTTTACTTATGCTGAAAAGGCCGAAGCCAATAAGCCAGTACCTTGGTCGAAACAGTGACAGTCTTTTGCCCTAAATGTACAACCATCAAGAAATGCAGATGTGGGTTCCACTAGTGTACAATTTTCCAGAGGTGAAATAGTCAACCATTGGGTTCTTGGGTCAGGAACTATTTCAGGGAATCCATGGCAGTTGGAAAACATAGGTCAGGATAGGGATGTATTGAGAGCTAATGCCTGTATGGCCTTGAACCTAAGGGTTCATATCCACTCTGTCTATCAGTTCGATAGTGCCAGTAGTTTTAAGTATGACGAGAATGTGCTATAGTTTATAACATCTTCTAAAAAAAGACTTAATGAATATACTACTCTACAAAATTGCAAAGAAAAGAAAAAATACAAGAAAATTACTTACCATCCTGAAATGCATAGAAAATTTAAAAAAATGTTGACAAATACTACATTTCTTTGGCACCAATAAACAAATTAGATTAGATTAGATTAGATTTATTTAGCCTGGTGGAGTTAAGACCATGTGGCCTTCTGTTCCATTCACCAGTACAAACATCAGAATATAACAATCACAATTAAATCTAATATTAAATACTAAATAAAATTAAGTTATGTAGATAGGAAATAACGCTATGAGGTTTTTTAATATTGTTTATTTTTTATTATTTCACTCACCTCATACTTCATAATTCATAGCAGACCCTGGGTTTCTTCACGTATTTTGTGACATTCTCAATGCTGCGTCACGTTCACAACTGACGTCCAACGGCCTTCTATCCTGCAGACTGACCTCCGTGCCATCTGGTGGCCGACCGAAGAATTTCCAAATCAGTCCTCTTTCTTTATAACCGGGTATTTCAAAATTCATAGTTGTATTTTCATTCTTGCATATGTAATTTTTTTCCCAAATTGTGAGTTCCTTCGGTTTTTCCAATTGTTTAAGTAATTTTGTTTTGGTTTCTATTCTATGTTTTTCTGACCAGGCATGTGCAGCTATTGCAGATTTTTCGGTTTCTCCATTTTTAACATTTCTGAGGTGTTCTTTTAACCTGATGAATTTTAAGGAGCTAATTAACTCACCTCTTCCCATCAAGGTGCACCCAGGAGTGGGTTACAGTTCTGCCAATGCCAGGAGATAATGTCAGGTAATTTATTTAGAATACTTTGTGACATTAAGAAAATCACACTATGTTGTGATGCCTGTGTATCAATTTATGGCTCTGGTTTGTATTTCTGTATACAGACACCCTGTAACTGTTGTTGTAAAGTTTGATATTTAACTTTGTTCACAGGTCGCACTATTTGCTATAAAAGAGGAAACTGATGATTTTAAACAAGAGGTACCAATCACAGAACAGTTAGTACCAATTGTGAAAACTATAACAAAGGTAAGGATTTTGTTTATATATATTTTTTGCAATATTAGACCATCTATTATTTTGATGTGTGGTTATGCTACTTAATTAATCTGAGTTGACTTCATAAAGGCTTTTGACAAAGTAGACAGAAGTATATTACTACAAATTTTAGCTGATGATAACGTTCCACAACAATATATTACTAATATCTTCAACATCTATAAAGATAATGAAATCTCTGTTAAACAAGATGGCAAATTATCTTCTTGGGAAAAGATCAACACTGGAGTAAGACAGGGATGTGGACTTTCACCGGTGCTTTTCATTATATATATGAATAAAATAATAAATGAATGGAGGAAAACACAACGGGGATATATACCCATCAATAGGAACCTCAAACTCGATGGTATTCTTTTTTGCAGACGATTTAGCTCTTCTGGTACTTTCCGAAAACGATCAATTTATAATTTACAAAAAATAGCTGCCAAATTTAATATGGAAATATCAATTAACAAAACTAAAATTATGGCATTTCATGGGAAGGACCACATACAAAGTAAAATCTGTCTCCAGAATAAAATTTTAGAGAGATCTAATCAATTTAAATATCTTGGATATTATCTCTCTATCTGGGATGAAAAGGATGTCCCTGAAAAAATTACTGGTTATAATAAAAGTTTGGGAATTATTAATCAAGTTATGAAACCATCCCTTGTACAAAAAAACACCAGATTACGTTTATATAACACTTTGGCTAGACCAGTGTTGACCTATGGTAGTGAAGCATGGACACTAAAAAGACAACATGAAAGCAGAATAACGGCTTGTGAAATGAGATTCATGCGCAGAACAGCGGGTTACACCAGATGGGATCGGAAAAGGAAGTTCAAATCGGATCCCCAAAGCTGTTTATAATTATATACCAAGAGGACGAAGATCACTGGGCCATCCTATGAAACGCTGGAGGGAAAATTTTCTATAGGATCATAACAGGCCTTGGCCTAATACTTGGAAGGAAGAAGAGGAAGAATTAATCTGAGTGAATTATTTAAAGTGATTCTGTTGAAAAACCACTCACAGTATTTTGCAGTGTATAAGATGCACTCATCCTCTTTTTTTACAATTTTTCCAGAAAAAACTTGTATTTCATGAAACATGATCTTCAAATGTTTTATCTTAACACTGGATGACTACTTTGCAAGTATGTGAATAATTTCTGTTGAAATGGAAATGATATTCAGTGAGTTTCCTTGCATCCATTTTAAAACTTTGGTCTTTATTCCTGCTCACTTCACACATGCTAGAAATAACATGAGAGTCACAAGTCAATTTGATTTTACAATTAACTGCCTACGAAGATATTGGAAGTTAAAAGGGAGTGTAATGATGATGATAGTCTTTACCTTTGTTATGTGAGTTGCATCCATTTTTAAAATTAAGTTAAAAAGCTTGTCTTATTCACCAGTAAATAAAGTACCAGTACTTTGGCTTCTTTGTTTTGCAGCATTTCCTGAGTGTGACCTTGTAATACACCACTGTGTATTTCTCTCCTTACCACTGTTGAGGGATATATTTTAGAACTCAGTTTTACCTTCATAACTCGGAAAGTCTCATGTTTTAAGTGCTGTAGTTCACCAGATATGTGGTGTTCATTAAGACAACATGGTAGATGCCAGGAGTTCACTGGTTTGAATCCTGATGGAGGCAGTGTATTTAAACAGCCTAAACCTTCCGACTGCATGGTGTTGGCTCAGCCTTTAATGAAATGAGTATCAGATATACGCTCTGGGGGTAATAGTTACCATTATGTAGAACTAAGAACATGGGTGACATCTTGTGCTAATTGTATGGAAAGGTGGAAGTCTTAACTTTGTGATGCACTAGTTGGATCACTTTACCTTATATTTTCCAAGATTCAACCTCTTTAAATCAAACAATTAACTATTTCGTAGTGTTTGAATGTTATACAGTAAGAGATGTCACATCAGTTAGCTTTAAAATAAGTCTGCTTACTGTAGAGATAGGGAGCGGCAGTAGTGGGAACATTTATGCCAGATGCCTCGTCATCTAATTAGTGACGCGTGTGAATGGATTAACGAGATTCCCTCTGTCCCTATTGACAGTTTAAATAATAAATTCAGTATAGGACTTAGTGTCTGTGTCAAAATTAAGTTTAACCAATCACATTAAGACACACACACATTCAAATTTATATATTCATATGTTGCATGTGTGAATGTATACAGGTTGAAAGTATGTGGTGTTAGAAGCAAAAAGTTCCAATAAACATGGGTCTACAAACAAACCACGTGCGAGATTTTTCATTATGAATATGAGGTTATAACTTGCAATATCCAGTATTGTTAGTTTGGTGCTACAATAAATAGTAAAGAATGACTTAAACTTTTTAACATTTCTGTTTTTCCGAAAATTGCATAATGGTGCATAGCTGTTTCATACATAACACCGTCCAATTATTCTCAGTGCAGGTCTATAGAAAATAAATAATGACTCAGGTCAAGATTATAAACTACATTTTTTTTAAACTTTGAATTCAGTATCTTCATATATGTCTTATTAACTACACACTAAAAAAATATTGTACTTTTCTTCTTTTTCTATAGACATATGCCTATTTATTTACACACACTATGTCAATGATGATTACATGTTATTCCATCTGTTGAGGGGTCTGCCCACTTCTCTCTTTGCTCCAGGACGTAAGTTCTTCACTACTTTAATGAGCCTCTGTCCACGTGAGCATTCCATTCCCTTTTCCTTGTTGTAACAAATATCTTAACATCTATGATATTGCATTCCTCCCTCACATCCTAGTTTCTAACTTTGTTAAATCTTGTTTTGTTTACTAAGGCTGTTAAATATTCATTCATTTCTGCTGTTCTTACGAGTTGTTTATTATCTGCTCTTGTATCCACAGGCCATACACATGTTTTATAAACTTTTACTTTACTTTCTGTTTTAAATATTTGTTTTTCCTCACCTGTAAGACAAATGTCAGGAAAACTTTAAGGCCCAAAGGGTCCCCGAAATCATATGGCCATCGCAATCATCATCATTCATATTCATCTTAGATTAAGCTTAGGATAAGGGACTCTCCTGGCGCACCATTATCATCATCATCATCATCATCACCCATCATATTATCGGGGCAATGTAACCCCGCCTTCCAGGCGCCCCAACCTCAGAAGTGGGTTACAAGTATGCCATGCCAGGAGAGAAACCAGGAATCTCGAAAGACAAACCTGGGGCATTTGAAAAAAAAATTGTTTTTCCATATAACATCTCGTAAGTATCCTGATATTCTCGATGCTTTGAAAAGCTGGGATATTACTTCATCAATCAATATACTTGAGCTAGAGATGTGTATTCCAAGATATTTAAAATCCATAACTTGTTGTATAATTCTAATTTACATCTTATAGATATACACATACATTTAGTTATATTTGTAAAGTCAATATTTAATTTTTCTGCTGTTGTCACGAATCAATGAAGTAATAATTGGGAGTTCGTCCTCTGTTCTGGCGACCAGAACTGTATCATCAGCGTAACATATTGTATTAAATTTTTTTTTTCCCATTTGGTAATCTGGTAGGCACTATACCTCTTATATAATTTTATCTATTATCAGATTAAACAATAAATGGCTTCTTGTTTTATTCCTTTTGCACACTTAATTCCTTCCGTAAGTTTCCTATTTATAGAAATCTTGTTTCAGTAATTGTATTTATATCCTTTATCAAATTTATTACTGGCTTTTAAATTTCTTTCTCTTCCGAGATTCCTATTATATCTTATTCTATCAAAGGCTTCTGTTAAATAAAAACAGAACGAAACAGGTGTTGTATATAATTCTAAAGTACATATTGTTATCATAGTGAATGTGTTCCATTACATTAAGACATAAGTAAAGATTAAGACTGTTTGATAAAAACAACATTGTCATTTCTGCCGTTAGACTTAATTTAACATGGCTGCACAGAATAATGAGTGAAAAATAAAAACGTATGATATATATTGTGATTCATTTTGATTATTTGGCATCCAAGACAGCTAAGTATTTACACATGTCAGTAAGGACAGCATGAAGATGAGTGTACAATTATTGGTATTTAAGAATTTTAAGACCAAATAAGTGGGAGTGATAAAAGAAAATTTGAGCAGCACTACAGGACATGAGATTAGTGACAGAAGTTGGAAGGAATCAATTTCGTTTCTCTGTCATGTAGAAGAGAGTCGTTAATTTTTTGGCCAAATCCAAACCATGAGAATTCATTTTAAGGGCTGATAATTTGAGATGTTGAGGTGTCATTCCTAGGGAAGTTTAAAAAGACTAGCACATGTCACTCTTATGTGAATGTTTAGCAGGAGCCACTCTTATAGAGGTTTGTAAGAAGGAGCACTTAGAAGTCCATTTAGTTTTTACAGTAGAAAATTGTGATTGGAATTGGGAAAGAAGTAATATTTTGTGATGAATTACCTATTGTACTACAAAGAATTAATTCAGTTTTGTTTACTGTCAATATGGAACTTGACTTGATCACAGATACACCACCATTTGTGCCCAGAGTAGTAGAGTATCCGTATCATCTTGTAGGTGGATATCTCATATTGGGCACGAACCATCGCATTAGTGTAAAATTTAATTAGCACAAATATCAAAGATAGAAAGTTATATGTTCATTTATGTAAGGTTGTTATATCCTAATGTAAATCTTTAATTTGTCAATTGATTAGAAATTAATTCTGAGGAGAGAGGATATAGCCCGACCTCATTGCTCTCCGGATTTGAACCCATTTGAGAATATGTGGGCAGAAGTAAAGAAGTGTATGTGGAATAATTTTCCTAATTCCCCTGCAAAATGATTTATGGAAGTTCTTCCAAGATGCCTGGTGTGGCATAGCTGAGAACAGACACTATTAGAAAGGATTATGAAATTCAATCATGTGTGATCATGTTGAAAGGAAGATGGACTAAATATTGATATGTAACTTTTTACTTTTTGTTGGCTTTAATTTTCCAAAACATCTAGTAGTTTGTTTTATGGCATTACACATACTTTCAGGCCGAGGCCAAGTTGTAGCGAAGACACTAGAATTAATCTTAATCTTTAAGCCTGGGTGGCTGATTGATACTAAGCTCTCCTTTCTCACTTCATATTTGAACTGACACATCCAACAATAAGGAGAATATGTTTCCCATACTCCATGAACCTTGATTTGTTTCTCTCTCTGTTTCATTGTTGTTACTATCTGACCTGCCAACTCTGGTCCCTTTTTCAGTGCTCCTTAACTTCGTTCTTTACATTTTATGAATTAAGTGGGTATTACACACCATATATCTCGGCAGATAAGACAACCTTCAGATAAGACGGAGTATAGATTTTTGTGAAAGTTTTATAGTTTTAGCATATATCTGTCCTATAAGACGACCCCAAACTATCAACGGCCTATGAATTTAGTTTAGATCAGCGATCATTACTAGCTTACTGTATAGCATATACAAAATTACCTTATTCGTAATTTTTCAAATTAAATTTTATGTTATCTATTGTTAATATTTTAACCCCTCATTATGATAAATAAATAAATTTTATTTTCATTGAACCGGCAACACTGCTGCACTTCCGATAAGTTGTACTAGCATGAGAGATGATGAGACCTGTTGCATGGAAGGTGGTAGAGGGGAAAGCAGATTGTTACAATAAGGAACGAAGACTTGCCATGTGAGAAATTTCTTGTTACGCTACTATCAAACCCAAAGATATAAATTATCTGCATATTTAAATGTTATACAGTGCCCTTTGTATCATGCATAGTAATAATAACACTATATTAATAATAAAAAGAAACAATGCAATATAAGCAATGATGTCCATGTTTATTTACTACACAAAACAAACTGCAAAAGAATTGAATAACTGGATGTTTTCAGGATTGGTTTGATAGTAGCTGTACTCACGGGGATTCACTAAATCTTTAGCAGTTCCCCCCCCCCACATGTCAACTGATCGGTTTGTCACCGTGAACCATTACGTCAGTCGCAGTCAGTGGTTGCATTGCTATTTGTGTGTCGTGTGTTCAATCTAATTTTTTTGTATCTGTCCTATAAGACGAACCTTGATTTTGGGGGCTTTTTTTATGGTTCAACTATCGTCTTATCTGCCGAGATATATGGTATGTAAGTATTTGGCCAATTGTTTATTTTTATTTTCTCATTTTCCATCTATTATATCTACGGTCTCGATCCATTGCTCAAGTAGTCTTCCCAAAATTTCTTTATTTACTCGTAATGCTATATATATAATGCAACCTATTTTATCAAATCTCATATACAAGAAAATAGACTCATAGACCCAAAATGTTGTTTACGACATCCTAAATTACATGGAAGCAGAATTAAAACGAAGTAAATCTAAAAATTTACAAATGAAAGCTGTGAGAGCAAGTTGTGTATTATGATCTACAAGACACGAAACTAAACTGCAATCAACTGTACACCATTCTCTTCTCTTTGTGACCATTCTCCCTCTGATGCAGAAGCTTTCAGTTAAGGTTTGTGTTTGATGTACCTATTTGCTCTACTATAACCTGAGCATTTATTTGTAGTATCACAGCAGTGAAGCAAATAGTCTTTAATTCTTTTCAACGTGTTTAAGTAAGTGAATAGATCGATAGGATAGAATTAAAAAAAAATATGTGGATTATAGTCACTATGATTTATGTAATATTATTATTATTATTATTGTTGTTAATTACACACAACAACAAATTTGAACTTTTTTCGCTCGCAGAAATGAAAATAGCGATTTTAGTTATTTGGCATGCACTGATTTCGAATTTGAAGTCCGTTTTTCTCTATCACCTAACAGTTTTTTGCGAGGATCTGTTGAACTTTTTCGTTATATTTCGCACATTATTGCTTATCTGCACTTAGTTTCAATTTTTTTGCAATAATAATGCTAGAAGCAATTGATCTATGTAAAACCAAATCATACAAGATCCAAAAAGGTAAAATATTTATTTCTAAGAAAGATAAATAAGTAGTTACTTTACAACACATGCTTAAATTGTAGCAAAAAATCTCACCTTTCAAAACTTCTTCCTGGATGACTTACACTGATAAGATGGCTCCGAAACATATGTGATAAGTTGCCAGCAGTAATCAGCAAGCATGTTGGTCACTGATTTCCCTTTATAATGCATTTCTATTTCTAAAATATCTTCGTGGAACCTTTTGCCATGTTCATGACTGACGTCACCCAAGTTCGGTGAAGAAACACTATGTTTAACAGGTCGCATGACTGACTGCAAATTTGGATACTGAAGACAATGCTTATTTTTTTAAGTGAAACCAGATATATTGACCATACAGAAATATGTAAGTGATGTGAAACCAGGTATATTGACCATACAGAAATATGTAAGTGATGTGGTCCGTAGGTTCTCTCCACAACATTGGAATGGCAAATGGCATGCACGAATGCGAACCTTTTAACCACCATATTAAAATCCTTTGGCTGTTTGTACAGCAAAAATTGGGGGCCTAATATTTATCAGTGTCTCCAAACTTACTATAGTTCCCGAAATATAATTGTTCGCCGTTATAACTAGTTCTGCGCTGAGATTTTGTATAATACTCTCCACATACGTAACAGAATAAATTAGGAGAATTCTTACAGCGGCGAGACATTGCAAAATTATAAAAACACTAAAACTTACGTATTAAAATATATTATAGTAGATTGTTTTAATTCAATTTCTTTATAATGATACATAATAATGCATATATCGACACTTCACAATCACAATGATGTAATGTAAGACGAACTGCACAGAACGAGGTATTACAAGCCATTACTTCACGTATTTGACAGCAGCAATCAGGAAATTTTGTATACCTGTTTATTCCTGAGGGTTTAACAATCCCTAAGAGTAATAAAACCGCGCAAAAGAAAAATAAGGGTGACCAGTTTGAGAGACAATAGCGCCTGCGACTCTCACGGAAATGATCACTTCTGCTAAAGGTTGTCGAAATATCTGACTCCGGTTAGGTGATTGGAAAAAACTAATATCATTTTCGTCTTCTGTGAGTCCGAAAACACAGTTATTGATACATTTCAAGCCTGCAAGTAATTCTTTGTTGTTGTGTGTTATTAACTATTATTGTTAATTATTATTAGCAACTAGAATTTTGAATTCTAGAAATAAAATAAAATCACAGATAAGATTTTTACACCCTCTTTTCTTATAAGTAGGTTGAATAAAAAAATAAATGTTGACATTCATGAAAGACTGAAAGTTCATAATATAGTAGAAGATATCCAAACATACAAAAAACTGAACTGCATGGCAGGTCATGCCTAGAAGACCATATGCATACTAGCCAAGTTGCTGACATTAAATCCACATCCAGCCATGGGGTGACATATTTTCATCATTTGGAAACCCACGGATATTGTATCTGGTTTTCTCAACTTGGATTCTCCACTCATTGGAACTATCCTAATATCTCATGTTGCTGAATGATTACAGACCCCATGCTTGTCAAAACTTCATATAAAATCTTCTTCCATGGGGCTTGAACAAACTATTGACCCATAGCTCTGTGTCATGACATAATGCTTTAGGTTACAGCAGAAGGACTGGTAAATTTCTTCAACAAAATAGATTGATTTTGTTTTCTAAAAAAAGAAATTCCAATATGAACTTAAACAACACAGAGACAGGGCAACACACAAACAATGCTGGGGAATCAAGAACATCTTAAGTTATAACAAGACCCAACTAAGCATAAACCTAAAATGTTCATGATTTTTTTTTACTGCTGCTGCTGTTATTATTATTATTGTTATTGTTATTATTGTTATTATTATTATTATTATTATTATTATTATTATTATTATTATTATTATTATTAAAAAATTCACCGTGATCTTTAAATTATTTAGTTTTCCTATGGCTAGCTATTTATGTTAAAGAGATTTAAGTGAGTTGTAATATTTCTGTCTTAAGTTTAATTTGTAAAATATTTGATATTCCAGTAGTGTACTCATAATTTTATTTTACATCATATTTAATTATTGAAGGTATAGGCAAAGAGAATATAAAACATAGAATTGAATTGAGTAGCAAAATATCATCGTTAAATTCCATATGGTGGGATAAACATATTTGGAAAGACACAAAAAAATATATTGGTAAAACATTGGTAGAATCTGTTGCAATGTATGGAAGTGAGGTATGGACAATCAATAAGTACTACAAGAATAGACTAATAGCTCTAAAAATGGATTATTTACGCAGAAGTGCCAGAAATTCAAAATTAGAACATGTCACAAATAAGGAAATTATAAATATAATGGAAGCAGAAGAAAGCATAATCGAAAGAACTGAAGAGAAGGAATTAAAGTGGTTAGGACATGTTTTAAGAATGGAAGATAAGTGATGGCCAAAGCAACTATATCAATGGCATCCGACCAGAAGGAGGAAGAGAGGGAGACCGATGTTAACATGGAAGGAAAACATGAAGACATTAATGCAAGCATTGAAGATGCCCAAGATCGTAGGCTTTGGAGGTTTGGCACAGGAAGATGGCAGCAGCTGTAAAAACCCAAAGATAGATGGATTTAATTATTATTCATACATAAATATTTAATAACTGATACAAAAACACTTATGAAATGTGCTCAGAATCAACCAGCCTAATAATAAAATGGGCTAAATGTATAAAATATACCCAAAATGTAATGAAATTTAACATTTTTATAATAGAAATCGAAAGTGACACAAGGGAGTAAATGAGTCTCAAACTTCTCACCTCACACATAATGATGATGCATCTGCATTTTTAACTAAATTCTGCTGTTAGTAATGAGCCCTTAACTCCAGCATTTCTCGTTATACCTGGTGTGAATTGATTGGACTTCAAGATCACGTCTTGCTGTCTGGGAACTTAAAAATACATGGTTTTATTCTTGTTCTTCTGTATGTGTATCTTTTCCAATATTATAATTCTCTTGATCTCTCCCAATATTTCCATAGTTTAGTTTTGTTCTTCAAATTTATGATCTTATAACAAACAGTGTGCCACCACCAATTTCATAATTTCCTCATGTTTGTTACTGCTTTTCTTTGTTTTCTATGCAGTCGTTAATACAGTACCTGCAGTTAATTTGATAATGTCTTTTCTTTCTTTGCCATTTGTAGTTTCTATTTTCTTACTTCTATGCTGAAGATTACATAAACTAAATTATGATGATCTTGAAGATTTCCGGGCTGTAGGCCGTGGTCTTGAGGCTTGAAGTTCCCCGACGTTTCGCCAGAGACTGTGTCTGGCATCCTCAAGGGTTATCTTGCAGTCTCTGGCAAAACGTCGGGGAACTTCAAGACCACAGCCTACAGCCTGGAAATCTTCTTCAAGATCATCATAACAACTCCGGCCGTGAAAGCCTAAGTCAATACATAAGCTGAATTGTTTATTGTTGCAAATGTAGTATAGAATTTACTAAATATTTTGTGAAATTTGTTACGGGATATCTACCATTCTGTAAATAACTTGTAACAAATTTCAGATGAGATTACTAAATTCAAACTCATAATAGGAGCAATAAACATGTTAAGTATAATTTTTCTGAAAACAAATAACAAAAATTCAGGTTTAAGAAAAAAAACAGGAATTTATCAAATTATTTGCAAAGTTTGTCCTTCCAGGAGATCATCAATGTGGATTTAGAAGGAACAGGTCTACAACTGATCTGACTTTTAGCATAAGACAGATTTTAGAAAACAAATGGGAATATAATGTTACTGTACATCAACTATGTGTAGACTTCCAAAAGCAAACGATTAAATTTAAAAAGGAGAAGTTATATAGTATCCTGCTGGAGTTCGGAATTCCTAAAAAGTTAGACTTATATGAATGTGTCTAAATGGCACAAAGAGTAGAGTGTGTGTAGGTAAACATTTTTGGATACTTTTGAAATCCAAAATGGGTTGAAGTAAGGAGATGCAGTATCTCCTCTAATATTTCATTTTGTACTAGAGCGTGCCTCAAATCTTTAGAGGATGAAGAAGGCCTACAACTAAATGGTATTAATTAGCTCTTAGTTTATGCTGATAATGTAGTACTATTGGGCGATAGCGAGAAAATTGTAAGGGCCAACAGACACTCACACACACACATTGTTGAGTAACACTAAGAAATTAGGACTGGATGTAAATATCAAAAAATTAAATATGTGTCACACATAGAAACACATTATATAATGCAAAAGTTCAGATAATGAAAAATGATAGAAATTTTGAGGAAGTGGCTGAATTCAAATACCTAGGAACAATAGTCACAAATAGGAATGAGATGCACAAAGAAATTAAACATAGGCTCAATTCTGGAAATGCATGCTATTATGCATTACAGGAACTCTTGACGTCCCAACTCCTTTAAGAAAACGTTAAACTGAAAATATATAAAATGGTTATTCTACTGTTATTGTATGCGAAACATAGACTTTTACTTTAAGGGAGGAAAGAAGATTATGACTATTTGAGAATAAAGTTCTTAAGAAAATTGTTGTGCATGGAAGCTTCTTGTAGGAAAACCAGACGGGAAATGCCCAGTTGGTAGATCAAGAATGAGGTGGCAAAATAACATTTACTATGATTTGAGGGAAGTATATTATATAGGGAAAGATGGGAAAACATTAGCTCAGGATAGGTATATATGGATAGGTATATATCCATGCACATACGGGTTCCATATTGCTGCCAGTGAGTTAGTTAGTAGTAAATTATGCATAAGAAAAATTGGTACATTTTCTAAAAAAGTACTTCAGGAATATTAAAAATGGAAAATTAGAATAATGGTTGTAACAACTCATTAGTTGATACAGGATCACAAACGTTGAAGAATGCGGTTAGTATTAAAACATTTGGAAAGACCAATAGAACTCATGTTATAAAAAAAGAGCAAAAACATCACAATAAATATTGAAGTTCCTGGGCAAGCTTGATTTGATCTATGTTTATTCAAACTCCACCAGGTGGTACAAGAAACGCTTGGATTTCAGCTCATCAGTATTTACTTTTTTTAAAATGTTGATAATGATCTGTGAAACGTGTCCAAGTAAGAGGATGATATTTAATAAAGTGATTGTGTATAGCTTTTGATTCATATATGTATTTTGTTTATTATTTATTTGTAAAAATGTAATATCTCATTTATGCTGGAACAAAACATATAAATTTTGGAATAAAGAATATCAGAAAATAGAAAATTAAAACACCCTATTGTTTGCAGATGACCAAATAATAATACCAAATTCCGAAGATAATCTACAGAAAGGTCTGTATGAACTTAACAAAATTACAGAAGATTATGGATTAAAGATATCTACAGAAAAAACAAAAATTATGGCATTTCAAGGTGTAGATCCTGTCAGAAGTAAAATTGTACTGGACAATAAAATTTTGGAGCAGGTGAATAATTTTACATATCTAGGATGCAATATCTCATATGAAGAAGAAAAGGATGTAAATGCAAAAATATCTAATTTTTAAGAATTTTAGGGTTAATAAATTCTATCTTCAAGCCACAGTTAGTCCAAAAGCATTCAAGACTGAAAGTGTATAAAACACTGGCTCTTCCAACTCTTTTGTATGGTAGCGAAGTATGGACGTTGAAAGAGGAGGATATACAGAGACTTAGATCTGCTGAAATGAGATATCTTCGGAGGACTGCAGGATACACACTACTAGATCACAAGAAAAATGAAGACATCTTAGAAGAATTACACATGGAATCTTTAGAAAACAAAATTTCTGATTATAAGTCAAGATGGATACAACATGTTCATCGAATGGAAGATCACAGAATACCCAAACTAATGTTAAGATATCAACCTGTAGGAAGAAGAAGACCAGGACGTCCACTCAAAAGACTTTCTGGATGGTGTTTCTCTTGAGGCCAAAACAGGTCAACAAATGGCCTAAATTCGTGAATGTACTATGATGATGATGATGATATCTCATTTACTATATGTAGGTGAAAGTTGCATATATTTAGTATTTAATTTTGGAAGTTATATTTTGAGGTTATTTTTAGTCTGGACATCTTACCTCAATATTAATGTTGATTTGTTCTTGAACATGTTTCAAAACAATTCTGTTTTATCGTCAGCTTTCCCAGACTGGTTTTATTTATGTTGCACAACCTGGATGTCGATGTCAGCTCCATCCTGTGGTTGGCCAAAGAACCTCCAAACAAGGTCACGCTCCATTGGAATATCAAAATTCATAACTCTGTTTTCTGTTCTTCTGAATATAAATTTTTTTCCCAAATAGTCAGCTCTTTTGTATTTTCTAACTGTTTTAATAATTTAGTGTCTGAATTTATATTATGTTTTTCAGACCAAAAATGAGCAGCAACTGCAGATTTTTCAATTTCTCCATTTTTAATATTTCTTATGTGTTCTTTGGTTCTAATTTTTAGGTTTCTTTTTGTTTTTCCTATATATATCTTTTCACAACCCATGCATTCAATTTGATATATTCCTCTATATAAAAATTGAATCCATGGGTTGTGATAAGATATATATAGGAAAAACAAAAAGAAACCTAAAAATTAGAACCAAAGAACACATAAGAAATATTAAAAATGGAGAAATTGAAAAATCTGCAGTTGCTGCTCATGTTTGGTCTGAAAAACGTAATATAAATTCAGACACTAAATTATTAAAACAGTTAGAAAATACAAAAGAGCTGACTATTTGGGAAAAAATTTATATTCAGAAGAACAGAAACAGAGTTATGAATTTTGATATTCCGATAGAGCGTGACCTTGTTTGGCCAACCACAGGATGGAGCTGACATCGACATCTAGGTTGTGCAACATAATGCGACATAAATAAAACCAGTCTGGGAAAGCTGACGATAAAACAGAATTATTTTGAAACATGTTCAAGAACAAATCAACACTAATATTGAGGTAAGATGTCCAGACTAAAATAATATAATTGCATATATTTATTCATTATTACTGTACATGCAATGTATCTCTATATTGTGTTTTAGTCTTCTTGTAATACTGTGAAGAACTGAAATATGACACAGTATCAAATAAAAAGATGAAAAAACATTTCACATTGTTGCTGAGGATTTTTTTTTAAGCTCTTACGGAATGTATGTTACGTAGAATAGTGCTACATCTGTTACTATAATGTTATATTTTCAGATGGACCTGACTGAAGAAAGACATGCTGAAATATACAGTCCTAATCATAGATCACAAACAGAAGACATAGACCTAAAATGTACATCGTATAAATATTTTGTTTGTAACAAGCAATTTTCTAGTAAGTCCGCTTTTAGTAGACAATTACCTGTACTTAGTAACGAAAAATTGTTTAAATGTTCTATTTGTAATTTGTCATTCTCCCAGAAGTCCAAACTTAATACACATTTACTTCTGCATAGTAATGACAAACACTTCAAATGTTCAGTTTGTAAAAAGTCATTCCCCCATAAGTCCAATCTTAATTCACATTTACTTGTGCATAGTAATGAGAAACACTTCAAATGTGCTGTTTGTAATGAGTCATTCTCCCGGAAGTCCAGTCTTAATAAACATTTACTTGTGCATAGTAATGAGAAACACTTCAAATGTTCAGTTTGTAATAAGTCATTCTCCCAGAAGTCCAATCTTAATACACATTTACTTGTGCATAGTAATGAGAAACATTTCAAATGTTCAGTTTGTAATAAGTCATTCTCCTGGAAGTGCAATCTTAATACGCATTTACTTGTGCATAGTAATGAGAAACACTTCAAATGTTCAGTTTGTAATAAGTCATTCTCCTGGAAGTCCAATCTTAATGCACATTTACTTGTGCATAGTAATGAGAAACACTTCAAATGTTCAGTTTGTAATAAGTCATTCTTCTCGAAGTTTTATCTCAATAAACATTTACTTGTGCATAGTAATGAGAAACACTTCAAATGTTCAGTTTGTAATAAGTCATTCTCCCAGAAGTACAATCTTAATGCACATTTATTTGTGCATAGTAATGAGAAACACTTCAAATGTTCAGTTTGTAATGAGTCATTCTCCCAGAAGTCTAATCTTAAAACACATTTACTTGTGCATAGTAATGAGAAACACTTCAAATGTTCAGTTTGTAATAAGTCATTCTCCCAGAAGTCTAATGTTAAAACACATTTACTTGTGCATAGTAATGAGAAACATTTCAAATGTTCAGTTTGTAATAAGTCATTCTCCCAGAAGTCCTATCAATAAACATTTACTTGTGCATAGTAATGAGAAACACTTCAAATGTGCAGTTTGTAATAAGTCATTCTCCCAGAAGTACAATCTTAAAACACATTTACTTGTGCATAGTAATGAGAACATTTCAAATGTTCAGTTTGTAGTAAGTCATTCTCTGAGAAGTCCATCTTAATACACATTTACTTAGACATAATGACTAAGAAATGTATGTCTAAGTGCAACATCTTTTTAAAATGTAATTTTCATTAGTTTAATACAAGTTTATTTATCCAACACTGCAGTAATAAGCAAGATATATATATTGTTAGGGGTGACATGTGGTCAAGACATCAGGGCCTCCAGCTGTTATAGCTTGTTTTCTTAACCGTGAGCTGCTACTTATTAAAGTTACTCAAATTCTTCACAATGCTTGGTGGGCAAAGATCCCATACTAGCCATAATTCCATGCGAAAATGTCTTCCCCCTTGGAGACATGAACCATAGATCGGCACCAAGGCATCTTGCCTTAACCATTCGGCTAGAGCGTGGGAGATTTGATTATTCACAACAATTCAATCTTTTTATATCAAATTGTTAGCACTTTGAACTTCCAAAGAACAATCCCCTCGAGTTGATAAATTGCGTCCTGAATTTTTATGAAAATGCATATAACTTGTCCTTCTTAATCTTTGCCATTTATTTTATTTTATTTTTGTAAAGAATACTTTGAAGTTATCACTAACGCGTAGACATGTGCAAACATGATACAAACTGCTAATGAATACAATTATCATCATGATCCTGTAGCTCTATTTAGGAGCATAGGGCATCCATAAGAGCTTTTCACCGGACAATGTTACTGCAACATTTTTCAGTACTTTCCTGGCGGTAGAACGTTAATTTAGTTTAAATTATTGCAGAATTATATTTTAAATTTGAAAGTTGATTTCTCCGCCATTATACCTGTGATATATTGTTATGACATTTATATGGTTATTAACTTCTGAGTTGTGCAAAAGTGTTTTTACAAAAGAGTGAAAATGTCTGTTTCTCTATCCAAAATAGAAAACAAATGCTGAGGAGCATGTGAGAAGGGATGCTCGTTGACAAAAGGAGAAATGTCTTTTTCTTAATTAATTTTAATTTGTGATGGCTGTTGCTATTAATAGCGTCCGATGGAAAGTTCTTACTGATACCCTACACCTGTTCAGTTTATTTTAATAACCTCAGGCCTCAGAGTGCATATGATGAATTAACGGTTTTTTGTATGTATTTTCAGAATCCTAAAATCTATCTGTGACTTATGAGAAATATTTGCTCATTTTGTACCCAAAAGGACAATCCCTTATTGTATATATTGTAAGTTGCAAATTGTATATGTTCTTATCAGCATATCGATGATAGGCAATGAAAACCTTGTAATTGCATCAGTCATTGAAAACCACATAACTCCAGTAGCCAGCACTGAAATATGTGATGCATAACCCGTTGAGAACACGGACTACAAATTTATTAACAACTTCACTTGTATTCTGTAGTAAAATATGTGGCAACTATTGCTTATCAATTTTCATAATTATTTAAGAAGGTTACTTGTTTCTCCTGTAAAATTTACCAAAACGGAGTTACGAGGTTTCATTGCGCCCCATTAATATGTAACATTAAAACAATATTGGCGTAATCATTTATTAAATTGTATTAATCACATCCATTTGAATTTAAAATATTGTTGTTATTACCTCATGTATAAGTTATTTGTATTTTTATAAAATGTTATTAAATTTAATCTTCTTATCTGGTTATGATATTGTATATGTACACTTTAGAACTATAGCCTTACTATACTTTAAGTGAAAAAGGGTGCTTAACATGTGGAATGAATATTACTACTACTAAAAATAAAATATGTCCTCACCTCGTTTCAACTCAGGGTCAGGTCGAGAGATGAAATGAGATGAAGCCCCTATATTTATAGAGGTCTGTGAATGACAAGGGTGCTGGCCGACCATGCCTGATGCACCATGACAGGGGCAGATGAACGAAATGAAACAAAATTATTCAGATGAATATGGAGAAATGGTAGAATGAAATTGTGGCAAGGGAAAACGGGAGAAATCCCCAAGAAAAACCTGCCCAAGCTCCATTTTGTCCACCACAAAACTCATGTGGAGTGACCAAGACTCATAAACAGGACCCAGTGGTGAGAGGCGAGCATCTAACCGCTTACACCATAGAGTCACCCATATAACAACTACTAATGAGAAATATTTCAAATGTTCTCTTTGTAAGAAGTCACTTAGGCTTAGCAAGGAGACATCGTTCAAATTATTGGTTTATAATAAGCCAATCCTTTGTAAAACACATTTGCTCTCTTTGGTTCCATTTAATCAATAATGTATTTTGTGTGTTGGCCTGCAGTACACTATCCTAATGGAATTAGCTGGCAATCCTGTGTGTTCTGGTTATACCAACAATACTCTGTCCTGGTTTAACTCTGCTACTGATCCACCAGGAAGTGTCCGTGTGGTGACCGGAATAAAGAAGAGTCCTTTCATAGCTCGTATGTTTTTTAAGATATGTTCATATTGGGTACCTGAGAGTACATCTGCTGCACCCTGACTCAAGGATTATAAATGTGGGTTCAGGTCCTGCAGGTTGAGCCTACGCTGACAACTTCGTCCTGTGATAGTATCGACCTAGTTCCTTTTGACAATCTCAATACAAATAGCAGACTGAACCATAAAGGAAATGACAAATTTTCTAAGGGAAAGGAAGCATGAGTTTGGATTTGGACGTGGAATTGTTCTGGAAATGGACAAATGGAATATTGTTATGACATAGGTAATTCATGGACTGTATAACCTCATCGTATGTACAGTAATTATGATCAGAGCCCCCTATATCATGAGCATCACATTTGGACAAAGTCTGCAAGAAGTTTATAATTCTTTGTACATTATATGTACAAACTCCGTAAACCAGGTCACAGAACTCCAGCTTTTGGCTCTGATTGGTAGATAGTTGCCTCTATTTCTTACACCATACTTTACTTTGTCCACCTCATCTCCCCTTTATCTTTATACTCTCTTCCATTTACTACCTTCCCACCACAACTTAACTCTACCTGCACCTTTACATCGAACATCTCGCTATTCCTCATCCTTCTTTGTTTCAGCTGCTCACCTCTGGATTTCCCTCCTATTTTATACCAAGGTCTGCTTGACTCAATATTTCCTTGGACAACATAACCAAGTTTAAGGTATATTTTTATTATTAATTTATATTTTATAGCTTCATCTTCAAGCTATTAATAGAATAAAGTTATAAGTTTTATTATTATGTTTATTATTATTATTATTATTATTATTATATTTTATTATTGTTACTGTTATTTTATAATATTTTGTACTTTACTTGTCAGGTGTATACTGTCCAAAGCCTATTATGTGCTATTAATTTATAATTTATTTGTTAACATCTGTGTAATTTAACCCTGGAGAAGTGGAGGAGAAGACCTTATAGTTCTAACTGCATCAGGTAAATAAATCAATTTATTATAACATAGGTAGAGTGGTGCGCTACAATCTCCGAGGATCAGTCACTTTTTTCATATTGTATTGCTTGTGGAATTTCAAACTCATATGCATAAATTAATTTTCTCAAAACATTGGACGTTTCTCAACATTTTTTTATAGGTTTCTAGGTGTTCAGGTTCTTTAAATTTATCAATATTTATTTTTGTTCCTTAATTTTTGGTTAATTTTTCGATCTATTTATTTACTGCTATATACTGTTTTAACAAATACTGTGAGAGTTTGCTATTTCCCCACAATGAGTTCTAACATCAAATATACTTGAGGCATACCTGTTTTCTATTAATGTGTGGTCATTCCGATTAGCTGTTAATCCACAGGGGATCTCCAGGTCTCTTTGTGTATATTTTCCTAGGAAAACAGGTGGAGCTGATTACCATATTCTTACGGCTACAAAATGTATGATTCTTTGGCCATTATCATTGGATGATGTATGTAAACTATTGTACCTTTATATATTCTCTCTTGTCCTATTTAAATCCCTTAATATGATTTTAATATTGTTGGATGGTAAACTGGAATAGGTTCTTTCTAAGTTATGATAAAATTGATCTTTCATATTCTCCTCTGTGGGCACATGGGTATTGTTGATTGATAAATTGAAGAATTTAGTTTTTAGGCGAATAACACATATTCATTCATTAATAGGTTTAAATGCTAATACATTTTTCCTCATTGATTTAGTTACAATAGATGTTCACTCCAAATTCTCTTTTTCCAGCTTGCTTCCCGCTCTGGAATATAGTGTGTGTTTTAGTATCATATATGTCATTACCCATCCACTTTGTCTCTTGTTATTTGTATATTATATTGGTGTAATTGCTGTAGAAGAGATTTTAGGCTCCCAGTTTATAAGCGGTTCTAACATTCCAAGTGCCAATTCGTAAGTCCATTTTCCTTTGCTTTAGTTGTTGTTGTAGACCATCATTCCAAGGCATGTTGGGTTTCTGAACATATTTGTTCTTACGAGATGTCAACCCCACGCCTAACCTCCAGCAATCCTGGGGGGGTCGATGATTTTCTGTTGGGGTTTTCTCCCTTAGCTGGTACGTCCCAAATTTAAGCGTTGGCCATGGTTTTTTTTGCCCGATATTTTAAGGTGCACCTCCGGGTAAAAGGATGTCCAAGTTATACCCTGAAAGGACTTCTACTAACCAGACGAATCTGGTGTTCGACCAGTCCCAAGGAGAGTTCCGCCATTCTTGTATTCTTGAATTCATCCTATAGGTTCCATTATCCTGAAAAACAGAAAGGCATCACGTCAGCACAACACTCAGAGATCCAGATACCGTAACTACAACTTCACCCAATTTATATGCCAAATAATATCTGCTTATGTGGAGTTTGTTTACATCTTTATATTGCATTTCTAGAAAACCTCTCATTTCTAAGTATCACAGTATGACAAAGCGAGAATGAAGGTGCTGTACTTCATTGTTTTAAGCGCCTATCAATTCTCCTCAAGGCTAAACGGTTCCAAGTGGAAGAAAAATGGCAGAAATTTGTGGCTGCACACAGAATTAATTCCCATATAATACTTTTTTTTTCTTTCGTGAAGAAATTTTGAATTAAATGTAGAAACAACCTGTATGTGATTTTGTTTGAAGTTGTGTTTTCTTGAGCAATGGTTCTGCATGTAAATAATGCGTGCATATTAAATTATTTTTTATTTAAATTGATATAATATTACCTGTTTTCACCATAAAATTCATGCAATCAACTTATGTATTGCGAATAAAATCACCCATTTTGTTGCATCCAGCCAGGCTACAATATTCTTACCAAACAGTTTTCCCTCCTCATATAATTTATTTTACACGCTCATAGTGCTGAGATTATTTGAATGACTTCAATGTACTGTTGTTTTCAATCTCACCATCTTGTGTTTCTCTCATTGCATCAAATTTATTTTCAAATGTAGTTTCCTAGAAAGATAATGTTTATAACTGATTAGTACATTTTGACAATTATTGTGGTAATCTTCTTCCTATATGTGCAAAATATCAATAGCTAATTATGGACATTTTGATGAAGTGTCTGAAATCAAATAACTTGCAACAGTAACAAACAGAAATGAATTATGCGTAGGATCATCTCTGGGTATAGGCTGTACTATACGTGGTGGAGAATCTTGTCTCAAATTCTCTCAATCTTGTTAAATTAATAATATGTAAAATGGCGTTTCTTCTTTAGGTTATAAATTAAAAGGATGCAAAACAGATCTCTTAATTTAAAATGTAGGAAAATGTGGGTATTTGTGAATAAAGTGCATATTGACCTAACAGAGACATGTAGACAGGTGAATGTTGTCAACTCCATGATCTTGATAGGAAACCAGATATAATATGAGGAGTTAAGTTTCATAGACTCCGATGGGCAGGACACTTGGAACGTTTATAAAAATGAATACTTATTATAGGAAACACAAAGTGGAAACCATTCAGTAGGAAGGCCAAGGACATGGTGGGATATTAACTTCTGAACGAAGTTAATTACAGAGGGGATGATTGGAAAATATTATCTCAGGATATAGATGTATCGAGGCTTATATCTGCGCTACAATGACCACATGAGTCGATAGTGTTAGTGGTAATAAAACTTTTGAATTAATCATTTTCCTTTGTGTGTTTTTCTTTGTAGAAATTTTCCAAGTAGATGTGGATTACTAAATTTCTGTAAATTAGTTTTGTGGAAATTGCATTTGGTTGGACACATTTCTCCCCTGTTATACACAGAGCCACCGTTTGTAAGATATAAATGGAATCATCAGGTTTAGGAAAGAAACATGTGAAATATATATTTTATGCTGGCAAAGTATCTCGAAGCCTCGCTCTGTGCATGAGTCGTAAGAATTCTTCCCTCGAGAGTTATACATATGGTATTGGGAATAACAGAATGAAATCCTACAAATTATGAATATGAAGAAGATCTCTTTCTAAACCCTCATTTAAAACATTAACTAATGTTTTGAATTAAATGAACAATGTATCAAATTTAAATAATTATTTGTTTGTGTATCTGAAAACTGGCGGGTGGCATCGGACTATCAACATTTTGAACCTACTCTTACAGTATACTAGGCCTACGCTGCCATGAACCTCCGGAACTGATAGAGGCGTCACAGGGAGCAGAGTTCTAGGTTCTAAAAGTTAATATTGCAACATAGTACAGTGATAAAATTAATTTATATCCAATCAACTGATTTGTTTTTGTAATATAACTTACAAAATCGTTTCTCAATAATGTTTGTGTGTGATCTAGCAATATACATTTATATTAAACAGCTTACTTTTAAATTATAAATGAATAATGTTCTACTTAGTTTATCGAGATATATTTTTGTAACTTACATTATTTTAAAATCATCATCATCATCATCATCATCACTCCAGGGATTAGGCAATTGCCCGTTCCGACTTCATATTGCATCAGCCCAACGTCTTTTAAAAATCAGCGAATTAATACTGTATAAATTCTCCTTTTCTTTCTACTTCTTGAAATTAGGCCTTTTGACCTCTTTTCACATCAAGTGGGATTTAATGAATCTTCCCATCTAGTAAATGGGCGTCCAACACTTCTAGTCCTATTGGATTGTACTTAATAACAGCTGAGGGATTCTATCTGTAGGCATTCTTTTAACATGTTCTTACCAGTTGTTTCTCATGTTGTCAATTCTATTGGTTAAATTAAAAATATGTAAGTCTTTTTTTTCTCACTTCTTTTTTCTGTCCAAATTGTCGCAGCTGCTACTGAACGTAAGAACTTCA